>LFYR01000543.1:9256-21782 GCA_001185155.1 Zostera marina | reverse complement strand
GTGGGATTTTTACTAGTTGTGCGATATGCCCATAGGATTTCGCACAACTTATCTGCCTAGGCCCCTTTTGCCGATTCGATTTTCTTTTTGAGACCTTGTACGATGGCCTTGTTGGTCACCTCCACTTGTCCGTTTGCCTGTGGTCGGTAAACGGAAGCAAAGTGAAGTTTTGTGCCCAGGTCCTCGCACATTCTCGAGAACTTCCCCCCTGTGAATTGGGTACCATTGTCTGTGATAATGTGTTGGGGAACTCCGAATCGACACACTATGGAGCGATATACGAATTTGACTGCCGCATCCTGAGTGATTTTTGCTACAGCCTGAGCCTCGACCCATTTTGTGAAGTAGTCAACTGCCACAAAAATGAATCGAGCTTGGGATGTTGAGAGTGGGAATGGTCCTACGATGTCCAGTCCCCACCTTGCAAATGGTATCGAGCTCAGGATGGGATTCATGTCCGCGGATGGTTTTTGTTGCATCGGGCTATGCAATTGACACGCTCGGCACTTGCGGACGTAATACCCCAGCCGTATGATTTTGAAGGCTAGTGCTCTTCCTCCTTCATGGAGTCCGCACGAGCCTTCGTGTACTTCCTTGATGACCTTGTCAGTGTCGGGTTTGGCCAAACAACGCAACAACGGGCTGTCGAAGGACTTTTTATAAAGTACCCCTCCGAATTCGCAGAACTTGGCTGCTTTGTGTTGTAACTTTTTGGCCTCACTCCGATTGTCCAGAAGTACACCGTTTTGGATGAACGCCAGTATTGGTTGCCTCCAATCCTCTGAGGGATCGGATGTGACATTCAATACCTGGCATGAGGGCTGGAGTACGGAGTCCACCAGTATTTCACGCTGGCCTCCCTCCCAGGCCGATGCTAGCCTTGCTAAAGCGTCGGCTGGTGTGTTCTGAGTTCGAGAATTTGCTCGATTTTAAACTCAGCGAATTGCTTGGTGAGTTCTACCATGGTCTCCACATATTTTGTGATTTGTGGTTCTTTGCAGGCGAACTCACCCGTGGTTTTCCGAGCCACGAGCTGGGAGTCAGTGCGAAGTGTGACTTTCTCAGCGCCGAGAGTTCGCAGCAGTTTTAGGCCATGAATGGCTGCTTCGTATTCCGCGACATTGTTTGATGCCGGGAAATGGAGCCGTATCGAGTGTTCATAGTTCTTTCCATCTGGACTATGGATTTTCACTCCGATACCTGAACCTGTGCTGCAACTCGACCCGTCTACTTCCACAGTCCATGGTTGGGCTAGGTTGGATGGTGTGAGTTCGACCATGAAGTCTGCCACAGCTTGCCCTTTGATGGCAGTGGCTGGTCGGAAATCCAAATCGAACTCACTGAGCTCGATTGCCCATTTGGTTAACCTACCCGATATGTCTGGCTTGTGGAGCAGACGACGTAAGGGACACGACGTAAGTACTACGATCGTGTGCGCTAAGAAATATGCTCGGAAGCGACGACAAGCATGGATTACAGCATATACGATTTTCTCAATTGGAGAATATCGTATCTCTGCTCCTTGTAGTCGCCTCGAGTGATAGTAGATGGGGACTTGTTCCTTATCCCTTTGTGCGATAAGGACTGCACTTACGGCCTCTTCTGAGGCCGCTATGTATAAGTACAGATCCTCCTCATCCCTGGGTGAGGTCAACATTGGAAGCGAGGACATGTGTGCTTTTAACTTGGTAAAAGCCTCCTCGCATTCCGTTGTCCAAGTGATACTACCCTTAGCCGCAGTTTTTAGTAGTTGGAAGAACGGTTTGCACTTGTCAGCCATTTGCGATATGAAACGACTGAGTGCGTTGATTCGACCGTTCAACCTTTGTACTTCCCTAATTGTGCGGGGGGCTTCCATATCGAGTATCGCTTGGATTTTGTCGGGATTTGGTTTAATCCCGTGCTGACCTACGTAGAAACCAAGGAACTTACCTTCCTTGATTCCGAAGGAACACTTACTTGGATTTAGCTTCATTCCGTATTGCTTTAATGTTCTAAGGGTTTCTCTCAGATCCTCGGGGTGTTTTTCGACGCTTGTTGATTTGACCAAGATGTCATCAACATAAGCGGAAACATTACACCCTATCTGGTCCACGAAAACCTTGTCCATCAAGCGTTGGAATGTAGCTCCAGCGTTCCTTAAACCGAATGGCATTACTCTATAACAGAATGTCCTGAGTCCGTGATGAAGGATGTTTTCTCTTCATCAGGCTCATGCATCAGGATTTGGTTATATCCTGAGTGGGCATCCATCATGGAGAGGAGTTCGTTACCAGACGCTTCGTCGACTAACTCGTCGATGGATGGGAGCGGGTAACTATCCTTGGGGCATGCCTTATTGAGATATGTGAAATCAATGCACATGCGCCACTTGCCATTGGATTTATTGACGAGAACGGGGTTGGCCAACCAAGTTGGATATCGAACCTCTCGAATGTGTCCGGCATTTAGAAGTTTCGATATCTCTTCGTTGGCGGCTTCCCACCTGTCAGAGGTGAGCACTCGACGCTTTTGGCGACGAGCTGGATAGATGGGTCGACATTGAGTTTGTGCGTCACAATTTGACGCGCAATCTGTGTCGGAGCCTCACCCTCCCAAACGAACCTGTCCTGGTGCTCCTCCAGGACAGTTACGAGCTTGGCCCTTAGGTTGGGTTCTAACCCTTTCCCTAATGCCACGTGCCCCCCCTTCAGCTGGTATACTTCAGTCTCATCCACGGGTTGTAATTTTTCCCTTTCCCCGTTGTCAGGTGGGGCGTGGACGAGCATATTGTTTAGTTTTACCAGCTGAGTTGCCTTCTTATACCCTTGTCTGGAATCTTGTTGCGATCCTTTGACAGTTGCAATGATCCCGTTGATTGGGTATCGTATGCACTGGTGATAAGAAGACGGGACAACTTTGATCCCGTGGATGAAGGGTCGTCCAAATATGCCGTGAAAAGTGGATTCTACCTCAACCACTATAAAACGACATGTTCGACTAACCCTTCCCTTTCGGGATCCGATGGAGACCTTCAGGTCGATAATGCCGGCCACTAGGGCGGCGACGTTAGTAAACCCGTAAATGGCTTCCTTGCAAGGAGACAGATCCTCCTTTTTAAGGCCCATTTTGATGAAGGTGTCCATGTAGAGGATGTCCGCGGAACTGCCGCTATCGACAATCATCCTCTCGACGCGGGAAGTTGGACCGATGTCTGCTTGGATCACGACTGGATCCTCATGTGGTAGCAGGACATCGTCCAGGTCCTCTTCGGAGAAGTAAGTGGACTTCTCTTCCCGAAGCCTTTTCCCATTGTCGCGAGGTGTAGATTGCGACATCAGCACCTACCGGGAGTAACCTCTGTTCTGGCCAACGGATCCACCACCAAATATCATATTGATGGTTTTCCGTTGGCGATCCTCGCTACTGTCGCTGTCCGGCGAAGGAGAGCGTGGACACTTCCCCTTCGGGTCAGGTTTACAACCGTCTCGTCCTCGGGATCCCTTGACGAAGTTGCCAAGTTCACCCTTTGAGACCAGTTGCTCGACGTAGATCGAGAACTCCCTGCAGTGGTCGGTGAGGTGGCCGTGGTCCTTGTGGAATTTACAGAACCGTCCACCCTTTTTCCGACTACTTTTGGTTGCAGGGTCCAGAGTACGGGCAGGAGGTAGATCTGCCCGACTTTTGAGTTTCTCAAACAGTTCGCCTTTATTGATTGTAAGAGGGGTCCATTCCTTCCATGGTTGGGATGGACCCTTTGGCAACTGATTGGTGGTTGTTTGGTACACTTTGTTGTCATGCTTGGGCTTCCATTCCTTTTTGTAGGAACTAGCCGCATGCTCAGTGTACTTGCTCGAAGAGCCTCGGAAACTGTTTTTTCCGCCGTAGCTCTTTTTCTCGAACTTTGGTTTTTTATAGCTAGTGGTCTCAAGTTCCACCAGCTTGTTCTCATTCTGCTCTTCCACCTCAATGAATGCTTGAGCTTGCTGGAAGAGGTCAGGCAGAGTCTCCACCTTATGGAGAGTAAGATGTTGGGCCAGAGGGGAGTAGGGTACGAGCCCGTTTGTGTATCCCGCTATGGCCAGACTTGGGATTAAATCGCTCACCTCTGTCATCATTGAGGTGAACTTGATTGTGTAATCCCTTAACGACAGCTTGTTCTGTCGTAGTGCCAGCAGTGCGTTGGCACTGTGTTTGATCCTAATCATCCCCACGTGTTGGGCGATGAATTTGGATGAAAGGTCCGTGAAGCTGGAGATTGATCCAGCTGGCAGACCAGAGAACCACCGATAGGCACTGCCCTTGAGAGTGTCGGGGAATGCCCGGCACAGCAGCGCGTTATCGGTGGTTTGCGGTTCCAAGACACTAAGGTAGAGGTTGATGTGATCTCTTGGATCACCCGAACCATCATACGCTTCTATCCTTGGTACCCGCCAGGTTTGTGGAAAGGATACCTTCAAAAGGTCCTCCCGAAAGGGAGCACTTTTGATCCTCAGGAATTCCATCGGACCGCTGGCAGCTGGGTTGACCGTCAACTTCCGACGAAGGTCTTCCACAAACCGAGTTGTAAGAGTCTTTTCAGTATGACTCTTACTAGGTCCAACCTTTGATTTAGAAGGTTGTGGACCATCCTTTTTCTCCTCAGATGGGGAATTGTGAGAGGCCGATTCACCCGCTCCTTCGCGGGCGATGGTCCTCTGACTCCTCGCTTTCTCGAGGTTGTTCATCCTTTGCTCCATGTTCTCAATGAATTTGGACAACCTCTTCTCTAAAGCGGGAGGAACTGATGTTTGAGGGCGCCGACTGACTTGAGGCTCCTCAGGCCCTTCTGGCCTGTTTTCTTGAGGAGGGTCAGTTTGGGCCCTGTCAGCTATCATCGAGGATTTGCCTTTACCCCTCGTATGATAGTCGCGCTTTTGCCTTTCAGAAGTCATTGTAGACAAAGGCGTGTTCCAACTAGAGAGCAAGTGCTTGCTAGAACTAGCCCGAGAGAAAGAACCAGGTGGAGTCGGCGATTCACTATGGGAGTCGGCGATTCACAAAGGTGGAATCGGCGACAGACACTAGTGGAATCGGTGACTGCTTTAGGTAGCTCTTCTTTCGAGTTTGGCCGTGGACAACACTCTTAGCTAGCAGAATAACCCGCAATCGGCGATTCACTATGTGGAACCGGCGATTGCCTGTGTGAATCGGAGATTCCTTGACACAAAGTTAGCGACTCACCCTAAGGGAATCGAGCTAAGCTTTGCGAAGAAAATTTCGCGATTACGACGGGATATCGTGGTTCGATAGTCCCACAGACGGCGCCAGCTGATGAAGCACGGAATCTGCTACCAGTGGGCTCGCGGGGTGGCGAGATGAGCCAGAGGCTGTGGAGTCCACGACGCGCGCTCTACGTCAAACACCTGCAAAAGAGGAGGGGAATCGGCGACTCACGTGGGAGTAGGCGATTCGGGCTCCTTCGTGCTCTAGTGTGGAGTGTGAGTGGTCAAGATGAGATGAGAGTGGAGGACACCCCTAGGACCCCTTTTATAGGGTCCTAGAGGCATTTCCACTCAATAGAGTGGGGCCCACCTCATTATGGTGCCCTATTGAAGGGTGCCATAATGGGGTGGGCCCGCCCGTGTAACGTCTGGGAGTCGGCGACTCAGGTATGGGAGTCGTCGATCCAGGAGTGGAGTCGCCGATTCCGTGGAGGCCAAGTCCTCAGTCTACCAGACCCGAGATCCCTGGCTGGAATCGGTGACTCACCCTTGGAGTCGGCGACTTGGTAGTCCCAGTCGGCGACTCCCAAATGTTAACTTGGGCTCTTGACGTAGACACGTGCTCCGCACCGTGGAAGCCTTTCCGGGGGTCCGTTATATAGCGACGGAACCCTATTCCTTGTTTAAAGGGCGTTGCTGGGAGTGACTGACGTAATCAGGCATGTCTCACCAGTACTCCCCCCTGAAGAGAGTATGGCTGAACACCCGTGTACCGCCAGAAGGGAAGGTTAATATGGTCTCCATCCTTGTCCACTTCCGTGGGAGGAGGAGGAGTCTTCGATCCCTCAGCTGGATCAAGTCGACGTCGGCTTTGACCGCGGTCCAGTTCCTGATCATAGTCAAAGGTCTCAGGAACCCGTACACCCTCCGCGGGGAGGATGTGTGTCTTTCCCTTACCTCCCATCCCATAAGTGGGAGGAATGGGGGTACTACCCTCGCCACCCTCGCGAGAAGAGTTCTTCGCATGTTTTGGGTGTTTGCGTTTTCTTTTCTTATTAGGCCTCTCAGATTCAACAGTCAGCCTCTTGCCCATGTCAGTAGAGGTCAACCCCTCAGTGCGGGTGACCGAAACATCAGATACCACCACCTGAAGGGCACATATGCTTCAACATCAGCCCCCGATTTTTGGGGTAATGTCGGCGATTTCGGTTCCAAGTTCTCCGATGTTTGAGCAGAACTCGCCGATCCCAGATTAATAACTCGGCGAGGTCATTTGAAGATGGGGACACCCCCCTTATCTTTAGTCGACGACTTTCCAAGGGGACTCGCCAACTTTAGAACAGGAGTTGGGGGAATCTCGCCCACTTCAACAGAAGTGGTGAGACATGCCTGATTACGACAGTCACTCCCAGCAACGCCTTTCAACAAGGACTAGGGTTTCGTCACTTTGGCCGGACCCCCGGAGAGCTCCCACGGTGCGGAACATATTCATCGTCCAGATCGCCGAGTTAGCCCGTAAGTCGCCGATTGGACTACCAAGTCGCCGACATTAGGGATAAGTCGCTGAGTTAGGACCAAGATCGGTAGTATGGTAGACTACACATCTTGCCCCTGGAAACTCGGCGAGTTAGCCCTAACTAGGCGACTTCCATACCTGAATCGCCGACTTACGACCATTACTCGGCGACAGCCAACGTTATAAATGTTACGATATATGACCATAGGCACGATGTCCGCCTTTGATTGCGCCCTCCGAGACCCTATAAAAAGGGTTCCAAGGGGACACTCAAAGGCACAACACAAGTTCCTCTCTTACACCAGAGCATCACTAAGAAACCCGACAAGTCTCACTAGAATCGCCTAGTTTCTCCTTGCAGGTATTTGACGTAGAGCGCGCGTCGTGGACTCCAGAGCCTCCGGCATCACCTCGCACCACCGCGAGCCCTGGTAGCAGATTCAGTGCTTCATCACTCGCCTTTGCTGATTGTTAGCGGGGTCCGATCCTTCCATGGTTGACGTGGACCCCTTGACGACTGTTTGGTGGATGTTTGATACACCTTGTTATCGTGTTTGGGCTTCCATTCCTTTTTGAAGGAATCAGCCGCATTGTCAGTGTATCTGTTCGAGGAGTCATGAAAATTGTTCCTCTCATTGCAGCCCTTCTTCTCGAACTTTTGTTTTTTGAAGCTAGTGTTCTCAAGTTCCACTAGCTTGTTTTCATTTTGCTCTTCAAATCAATGAATGATTGACATCGTTGGAAGAGGTTGGGTAAGGTCTCCACTTTATGAAGCGTAAGATTCAGGGCCAAAGGGGAGTAGGATACTAGCCCATTCGTGTACCCCGCTATGGCCAGACTCGGGATTAAGTCGCTCACTTCTGTCATCATTGAAGTGAACTTAATCGTGTAATTCCTTAACGACAGCTTGTTCTGTCGTAGTGCCAGGAGTGTATTGGCACTATGTTTGATCCTAATCATCCCCACATGTTGGGCGATGAATTTGGATGAGAGGTCCGCGAAGCTGGAGATTGATCTAGATGGCAGGCTGGAAAACCACCGATAGGTATTGCCCTTGAGAGTGCCGGGGAATGCTCGACATAGCAGTGCGTTGTCGGTGGTTTACGGTTCCAGAATATTGAGGTAGAGGTTGACGTGATCTTTTGGATCACCCGAACGATCGTACGACTCTATTCTGGGTACCCGCCAGGTTGGTGGAAAGCCCACCTTCAAAAGGTCCTCTTGGAAAGGAGCGCTTTTGACTCTCAGGAATTCGATCGGTCCGCTGGCGACCGGATTGTCGGTCAGCTTCCGATGGAGGTCCTCCATGAGCCGTGTTGTAAGAGTCCTCTCAGTGTGACTCTTACTGGGTCCAGCTCTTGATTTTTGTTCTGGACATTTCTTTTTCTCCGCAGATGGAGAATGGTGAGAGGCCGATTCACCCGCTCCTTCACGGGCGATGGTCCTCTGACTCCTTGCTCTCTCAAGGTTGTTAACTCTTCGCTCCATGTTTTCCATGAAGTTAACCAACTTTGCTTCTAGAGAGGTAGGGATGGATGTCCGAGGAGGCAAATCAGTTTGAGCATCCTCAAACCTTTAAACTTTTATGTTTTGCTGAGGATGCTCAGTTTTTACCCCATCAGGTGCTACTGAGGATTTGCCTTTGTTCCTCAGATGGTAATCATGCTTTTGTCTTTCAGAAGTCATAGATGACAAAAACGAATTCCAACCGAAGCGCAGGTATTGACCGAACTAACTCAAAAGAAACCAAGTGGAATCGGCGACTCAGCATGTGGAGTCGGCGATTGGCTTTAGGTTTTTTGACTTTCGAGCTGAGTCAAGGACAGTACTCTTAGCTAGCAGAATAACCCGGAATCGACGACTCACTAGGTGGAGTCAGCGATTGCATGTAAGAATCAACGATTCCTTGACACAAAGTCAGTGATTCACCCGAGGGGAATCGAGCCAAACTTTGCGAAGAAAATTTCCCGATTACGACGAGATATCGTGGTTTGATAGTCCCACAGACGGCGCCAGCTGATGAAGCACAAAATCTGCTACCAGTAGGCTCGTGGGACTGGTTCGTGGGGTCGCGAGGAGGGCCGGAGGCTTTGGAGTCCACGACGCGCGCTCTACGTCAAATACCTGCAGAAGTGGAGAGAGTCGGCGACTCAGCTGTGGGAGTCGGCGACTCGGGCTCCTTGGTTCTCTGGTTGGAGTGTGGAGTCAAGTGAGTGGAGGGATTACTTGATGAATGAAAGGACCCCCCAAGAACCCCTTTTATAGGGTCTTTTGGGACGTTTCTCATTCATAACCTGTGGGGCCCACGCTATTATGGTGCCCCATTAAGGGTGCCATAATGGCGTGGGCCAAGTCAAGTAACGGCTGAGAGTCGACGACTCAGGGTGAAGCCATCGATTCCCCATGAGCCAGGTTGGCAGTCTACCAGAACTGACCAATGAGGCCTAGAATCGGCGGCTCACCACTGGAGTCTGCGACTTGGCAGTCCCAGTCGCCGATTTCTAGTGTTGACTTGAGTATTTGACATAGATACTTGCCCGTATCCGTGGATCTCTCCTGGGGTCTGGCATAAAGCGGCGGAACCCTAGTCCTTGTTGAAGGTCGTTGCTGGATGTGACTGACGTAATCAGGCATGTCTCACCAGTGTCCATGTTGAGGATGTCCGCGGAACTGCCGCTGTTGACAATCATCCTCTCGACATGGGAAGTGGGACCGATGTCTGCTTGGATCACGAGGGGATCCTCATGGGGCAGCACGACATCGTCCAGGTCCTCGTCGGAGAAGTATGTTGACTTCTCTTCCCGAGCCCGTTTCCCGTTGTCGCGAGGTGTTGACTGTGATATCAGCACCCTCCGGGAGTATCCTCTATTCTGGCCAACGGATCTGCCACCAAATATCATATTGATGGTTTTCCGCTGGCGGTCCTCGCTACTGTCGCTGTCTGGCGAAGAAGAGCATGGACGCTTCCCCTTCGGGTCGAATTTGCAACCGTCTCGTCCTCGGGATCCCTTGACGAAGTTGCCATGTTCACCCTTTGAGACCAGTTGCTCGACATAGATCGAGAACTCCCTACAGTGGTCCGTAAGGTGGTCGTGGTCCTTGTGGAATTTATAGAATCTTCCACCCTTTTTACGGCTACCTTTTGTTGCAGCATCCAAAGAACGGGCGGCAGGTAGATCTGCCCGGTTCTTTAGTTTGTCAAACAGCTCGCCTTTATTGATTGTTAATGGGGTCCAATCCTTCCATGGTGGGGATGGACCCTTTGGCGACTGTTTGGTGGTTGTTTGATACACTTTGTTATCATGCTTGGGCTTCCATTCCTTTTTGAAGGAACTAGTTGCATTGTCAGTGTATTTGTTCGAAGAGCCGCGGAAACTATTCTTACCGCCATAGCTCTTTTTCTCGAACTTTGATTTTTTAAAGCTAGTGTTCTCAAGTTCCACTAGCTTATTCTCATTCTGCTCTTTCACCTCAATAAATGATTGGGCTTGCTGGAAGAGGTCAGGTAGAGTCTCCACTTTATGGAGAGTAAGATGCTGGGCCAAAGGGGAGTAGGGTACTAGCCCATTCGTGTACCCCGCTATGGCCAGACTTGGGATTAAGTCGCTCACTTCTGTCATCATCGAAGTGAACTTAATAGTATAATCCCTCAACGACAGCTTGTTCTGTCGTAGTGCCAACAGTGCATTGGCACTGTGTTTGATCCTGATCATAATCACATGTTGGGCGATGAACTTGGATAAGAGGTCCGCGAAGCTGGTGATTGATCCAGCTGGCAGACCGGAAAACCACCGGTAGGCGCTGCCCTTGAGAGTGCCGGGGAATACCCTACACAACAACGCGTTATCGGTGGTTTGCGGTTCCAGGACACTAAGGTAGAGGTTGATGTGATCTTTTGGATCACCCGAACCGTCATACGTTTCTATCCTGGGTACCCGCCAGGTTGGTGGAAAAGACACCTTCAAAATGTCCCCACGAAAAGGAGTGCTTTTGACTCTCAGAAATTCGATTGGACTACTGGAGGCTGGATTATCGGCCAGCTTCCGACGAAGGTCTTCCACGAACCGTGTTGTAAGAGTCATTTCAGTGTGACTCTTACTAGGTCCAGCCCTTGATTTTTGTGGCTCTGGACCTTTCTTCCTTTTCTCCGCAGATGGAGATTTGTGAGAGGCCGATTCACTCGCTCCTTCACAGGCGATGGTCCTCTGACTCCTCGCTTTCTCGAGGTTGTTAACTCTTTGTTCCATGTTATCCATGAAGTTAACCAACCTCGCCTCTAAAGCGGGAGGGATGGATGTTTGAGGGAGCGGATTAGCTTGAGCATCCTCAAGTCTTTCTTGCCTGCTCTGTTGAGGAGGCTCAGTTTGTGCCCCATCGGGTACCACTGAGGATTTGCCTTTGTTTCTCATATGGTAGTCGCGCTTTTGCCTTTCAGAAGTCATTGTTGACAAAAACGTGTTCCAACTAGAGCGAAAGTGCTTGCTAGAACTGGCCCGAGAGAGAAAACCAGGTGGAGTCGGCGATTCACAAGGTGGTGTCGGCGACACACGATAGTGGAATCGGAGACTGGCCCTTTAGGTAGCTTTTCTTTCGAGTCTGGCCGTGGACAGTACTCTTAGCTAGCAGAATAACCCGCAATCGGCGACTCACTAGGTGGAGTCGGCGATTGCCTGTGTGAATCGACGATTCCTTGATACAAAGTTAGTGATTCACCCTAAGGAAATCGAGCCGAACTTTGCGGAAAAAATTTCGCGATTACGACGGAATATCGTAGTTCGATAGTCCCACAGACGACGTCAGCTGATGAAGCACAGAATCTGCTACCAGTGGGCTCGCGGGGTTGCGAGAAGGGCCGGAGGCTTTGGAGTCCACGACCCGCGCTCTACGTCAAACACCTGCAAAAGAGGAGGGGAGTAGGAGATTCAGAATCCTTGGTTGCTCTAGTGTGGAGTGTGGTTGGTCAAGAGATCATGAGAATGGAGGACACCCCTTGGACCCCTTTTATAGGGTCCTGGAGGCGTTTCCCCATTCATTAGAGTGGGGCTCACCCCATTATGGTACCCAATTAAGGGTGCTATAATGAGGTGTGCCCACTCAAGTAACGCTTGGGAGTATGGGAGTCGCCGATTCAGGGGTGGAGTCGCCAACTCCCTTGAGGACTGGTCCTCGATCTACCAGACCCGAGTGCCCTGTCTGGAGTGGTGATACACCCTTGGAATCGGCGACTTGGTAGTCTCAGTCGGCGATTCCCAGGTGTTGCCTTGAGTTTTTGACGTAGACACTTGTTCCGCACCGTGGAAGCCTTCCGGGGGTCCGGCATAAAGCGACGAAACCCTAGTCCTTGTCGAAGGGCGTTGCTGGGAGTGACTGACGTGATCAGGCATGTCTCATGTGAAGTTAAAGGCGAGTTGCTGGGAGTTAAAGGCGCACATGTCCTCACTCCCAATGCTGACATCACCCAAAAAGGGAGAGGACCTGTACTTATACATAGCGGCCTCAGAAGAGGCCGTGAGTGCAGTCCTCATTGCACAGAGGGACAAGGATCAAGTCCCTATCTACTACCACTCGAGGCGACTACAAGGTGCTGAACTGCGATATTCTCCCATCGAGAAGATCGTATTGGCAGTAATCCATGCTTGTCGTCATTTTCGAGCCTACTTCTTAGCGCACACGATTGTTGTACTAACATTGTGTCCTCTACGTCGTCTACTTCACAAACCCGACATCTCGGGAAGGTTAACCAAATGGGCAATTGAACTCAGTGAGTTCGACTTGGACTTCCGACCAGCCACTGCCATCAAGGGGCAAGCTGTAGCGGATTTCATTG
>LFYR01000537.1:303508-430453 GCA_001185155.1 Zostera marina | reverse complement strand
ATGCTATAAATGCAGCACATAAACAAGGAAATGGACTCCAGGAACTATCACTTAAACCAACCTTTGACATAGTTGAATAAATGCACTTTGTATCATGGTCCTCTATCACTCTAATGTCATTGGCCACTGTCCTCAGCCTTTTTATTTCATCTTTTTCAGAAATCTCGTCACTTAACTGCTTCACAACTCCAGAAAGCAGTGAAACAAACAAAGGAGCTTTCTCTTCTAGGATCGCTTTAGCAGATTCTACCAGCAAGCATCGAAAGGTTAAGGCATGTCCAACCTGGATGCAAAATTCAATCACTGTTTCAATGTCCAGGATTTGCTTCAAATTTGTTTCTCTTTCTACTTTTCCATAGGAATTAATATTCTCAGAAATTGTCTCAAGTGCATCATGATTAGACCGTAGACTAGTTTCAATGGAGTTTAAAAGTGAAGCAACATTTTTTCTCACCATTCTATCTAGTGTATCAAATCCATAGCCACCACAAATACGAAATATGCTTTTCAATTCTCTTATATTAGTAAATGCCTCTGCAGTATTACCTTCAAAAGCCTTAGAGCTCTTGAAACAGTTATGAAAGGGTGCGAAATAGACATCAGCACCAATTGTATCTTTTACGATATTCTCAATGTACCAATTGCAAAAAATTTCTAACGCAGATCCACTATTTTGATCTGCAATGTTAACATTTTATTGCAAAGAAGAAACTGGGTCCAAAAATATTTCAGACAATAAGATATCTCGAATACCCTCTGTCAGATCCATGCTGATGTGTTGTTCTGCTAGATGAATGATTCTAATATGCCTTCTAATCAGAGATTCTACAACAGAAGGGCATTGAAGGCAGTTTTCTATTCTCAGTACCATAAGAAGCCTCTTCCTAAAATTGGCAAGAAAGCAGTCCCTCATGTACTCCCGTAGAATAAATACATGATTCAGAACACATATTGGCTCCATGTCATTCAAAACTGAGCACAGACTTGTTAGTCTTTGTGTTGCAGCTTCTAACACTTTTACAGAAATATTGCCAGACCGACAACTCTCATATTCAGGTAAGCCATGAACACCTTTGGTTGATTTTACAGAACTGGTGGAAACTTTGCTTGCTTGAATCATACGAATAACTGCTTGGTCTGGATGAAGCTGCATCTCTAGAGAGGCAAATCCACTGTCTGAATCTAAGATATTGATCAGACCTTCCAAACCACCCATTATGGATTCAATTAATGGTTCAACATAATACAAAGAGTCTCGACCTATTTTATTTAACTGAATCTTCTGATTGAATGCAACCAATAACTTTCCATTGCAAGCAATTAATGAGTAAACAGCCCCTTTAGCTTCCCTTGAAAAAATCTGGACAGTTTTGTCTGTCCACATTCCAACAGTTTTATTTAACTTCTCGATACTGATTTCCGGATAGGCCAAATGCTTACCACCAGTGGTTACTGAAATCTTTCCTTCCGGTTTTTTAAAACAGCTCACGTCTTCCATCTTGCTACTGCTTTGAAGTAACCTCTCCAAATCATATAATCGGGCTTCAGCAACAGCTACCTTTTTTCCAGCAATAGAGACAGCACACACTGAATCAGATATCTCCCCATATAGCTTCCTTGAAAGATCTTCAGATGCCTGTAGCGAATCAAAGCTTTCCTGAAATTTTCTTTGATAATCTATCGCCTCATTTCTTGATTTTGTTAACTCTTCTTCAAGAGACTTATTACGTTGTGCAAGGTTATTTAGTGTAACCTTTGCAGATTCATGATCTGAGATAATTTGTTCTAAGTCATACCTTTCCTCTGCAAGTAACTTCACCTCCTTGCGTAAACACCGCCGATCAGATTTTAGGAGTTTGATCTCCTTGGTCTTTTCGTCCAACTCCATTTCCAGGAAGTCAACAAAATCTTCAAGCTCTGCGTTCTTCCTAATCATCCTCTCCCAATCCCAAGCGAGACTGCCCTTGTACTGCCGGGAATGTTGAAGTCGTACCTCCATTGCAGAATCGGATTGCTTCAAGCCTAGAAGTTGAAGCTTTTTTTTTGATCTTGCACTGTTCTGGCGATGAACAGTACCTCGCCGGCAAACACTGTTCCGGCGATGAACAGTACTCCGACAGTGAACAGTACTCGTCGATGAACAGTGTTTTGAGGGTGCCCTAGTTCTGATCCTTTTTTCTTAAGATTTCCTCACAATGTCTTCAAACTCTACCGATCGTTTCCCCTTGATTATTTTTTTTGATCTGAGGAGAAGATTGGCTCTGATACCACCTGATGTAGCTGATCTTAGTGAAGATCAGGTGCTTGATAAATCTTCTGAATCCACAGAAGATGAGGGAAAAACACTGGAATCCACCAGAAAATACAAGAGAAGAGAAAGAGAAGATAGAAGGTTTATTACCTGTCCAGGAAATAACAACTTTAGCAAATAAATCAAAAACTGCCAATTCCATCCTCTATCCTCCATATATATACTCTCCATGTAATGATGGGCCTTCTTTAAAGGAAATGGGTTTTTGGTCCATGTTTGATTTAAAGGAAATGGCCTCTTTCCTAGTGCCATTATGGATGTGCTACATCAAATTCAGAGCTGTCATATTCACCTCCGTTGTCTGACCTCAGATATTTGATTTTGAATCCAAATTGGTTCTCAACCTCCAATCACCACTTCATAAAAGTAGCAAACACATCAGATTTATTTTTGATACAGTAAATCCATACCTTTCTACTGTGATCATCTATAAATGTGATAAAATATCTAGCACCTCCAAGCGACTTCATAGATGCTGGTCCCCAAACATCAAAGTGAACTAGCTCTAGCTTCTCAGTCTTCACAAACTCCCAAGTTAACAAATTTTAACTTAGGAAATTTTCCTGCTGATTGTAAAACCTTCATACCCCTTTTCACTGATGTGCCCCATTCTTCCGTGCCAAAGAGTGGAATCGGAATCTGTTGTTACTGCAACAATCATTCTATTTTACCAGTTTTGGTTCCTTTAGCAATAATTCTCACACCTTTTGCCACTTTACAAGAGTTCTGTGCAAAGGTTAAGTGATATCCTTGTCTAATTGGCTTACTAAAATAGGCTGTCTAGACAACCCTGGAATATACCTAACCTCCTTTAAAATCAACAACCCCAAATCTATCTTTAGATGTACCTTCTTCAAGTCTGTAGGATGAAAATTCCTGAGCTAATTTTTCTGACATGTTGAGTGGAATGAGGCTCCTGAATCCAACACCCAGGAGTCTGTATCTGTCTCAACACAACATATTAATATGTCATCATCTGAGGTCCCTGAGCAACTGCTAAAACCTCCCAATTCTTTTACATCCTCTAACTTTACATTTTCTTTAGCCATTGAACTGCTAATAGAAGCGATTAACCTCCTGAGGCAGCGTATCTAGTTAGTGTATACTTTGACTACATAGCTAATGAAAGTGTCAATGGGCTTTTGTTCATTTCTTGTACTTCTGTTTTATTTCTATACTCTTTTTCTTTGTAAATTGGGCATTGCCCTTATTTTAAATAAAATTTTTAATTGCTTCAAAAAAGAAAAAAATAGAAGTGATCAAACTTGTCCAGCTCTCAGGTAATGATGATAAAAGAGTAAGTGCCTGCAACTTATCCTCAAATTTAACATTAATAGAGACAAGTTGCCCAACAAGGGCAGTAAATGTGTTTATGTGATCCGTGACTGATTCACCTCATTTAGTACTAGATTAAATAATTTTCTGATAAATTGGGCATTGCCCTTATTTTTTAATGAAATTTTAATTGCTTCAAAAAAAAAGAATTTTCTGATCAAATATACCTGATTCAAAGAAGATGGACTTTCATAAGTGCTTTTCAACCTGTTGATCAGACCTATGGTAGTTTTCTCACCAGCATTTGCCAAGGCAATTGGCAGGCTCACAACACTTAATGCCATTCTGTCCAATGTTTTTTAGGCGGCCATGCGGCCATGCGGTCATGCGATGGTCATGACCGCATGGCCGCCTAGGCGCTTCAGGCGACGCCTAGGCGGTCGCCTGAAAATATTAGGAATTTTGCAAAATATACCATGAACTTATACATATTTTCAAAATATACCCTAAGTTTATAGAAAAAATACAAGTTTTCCAAAAAAATTACATTATATACCCTAAGTTTATAAAATATATATAATATATATTAGTAAGGAAATCGGAAATCGGAAAATCAGAAATCGGGAAATCAGGAAATCGGGAGGCTACTCTGCTGCAAGGAAGCTACATGCGAGTGCAGATGCGGTTTTTCAGATGCGAGTGAACAACGATGTCCAGATGCGAGTGCAGATGCGAGTTTAGATCTGCGCGCGTCTGTTCAGATGTCCAACCGGATCCAACCGCTGTTCAGATCTGCGCGCGTCCGTTTTTTATATATATTTTATATTTTTATTTGGGTAAATGGGTTAGGCGGATCCAACCGGATCCGCCTAACCCATCCAGCGCATGAAGGCAAACGCCTACATGCGCTGGACCGCATGGTGGCATATGCGACGCCTAGGCGTCGCATGAAAAAGCTTGATTCTGTCTATCTCCTGCCATTTCTCATCAGATAACTCATCATGCTTAACTCCTTTGAGAGGCCGATACAATTTTCTTTGACATAGATAATCCTCAATCTGTATCATCCAGTAGTACATGAAGTCTTTTCCATCAAACTTTTCTATTCCTAGCTTTCCTTCACCTCCAGCCATATCTGAAAAAATAAAGATTTTCTTTCTTTCTTCAGACCAAGTTCAATCACAGATCTGATCACCAATCAAACAATCTGTCTTCTATCTGTTTTTTCAGCAAATCAGATCACTTACAAATCTAAACACAGATCTGATCACCGACTGCCTGGCCTTCCTTGATAAAAAAATTCAGATCCGATCAGATCTGGTCACCAACCAGCGAAAAATAGTAACCTGGTCCTCTTTTGCTGAAAACTCCACCTCAATTTTTTACTTCCTCGTAACTTCCCCGTAAGTTACTTCTTCCAAATGTATGACTTGGGAAGGTGGGATGATAAGAGGGTGGGTTTATTTTAAGGGCTGACTAGGAGAATGTGGGTCTGGTGGGTTGAATGAGTCGGGCGGGGTAGGTAACATAGGTAAGGTTGATACCTGGATATGGAGGGGTGGGTCTGGGTATGGGTAGGCGGGTTTTGAGGCGGGACGGAATGGGGAGTGACAAAAGCATTAGGTGGAGGTCTGATGCAGCCTATATCCAAGATCGGATCACTGGGGGGGGAGAAGAAGAGAAAAACTCCTTCTTAGATCAGATGTGAAGGCGATCTTGGAATCCACCAAGAGAATAACAAGAAAAGTAGAAGAATAGTGAAAGCAATAGTGAAAGTAGAAGAACAAAAGAGAGTAGAGACAATAAAGGGAATAATACCTCAATACAATAGTCGATAATGATTCTCCCCTTGGGTACATTGTATTTATGCTCACATCATTGCTAAATGGGCAATCCAATGATGTGAGTCAAAGTCCATTAATGAGACTGAGAATTGGCTTGACCAAGGTCATGCCAATTATGGGCTACAATAATACTTTGGACTACATCAAGGACCCAAATTTAAAATTAGAGAATTATTAATAATATTAATAAAAGAAGAGGAATTTTTATTATTACCTTGGAAGGTGTCTATCCTTGGGCTGGTAATAACTTACATGCCATCTTTCCAGTGGCCCAATGGACTAGGGGGCTTGTCCACACTTGGGGAATTACTTGACTTCGAGGTAATTGGGGAATTAAGTTTCCAACTGTTGATATTCTCAGCTGAATTTGCAGCATGGCAGGAAGGGGAGGCTGCAATATTTAATTCAATGATTAGGGAATGATTTCCCTCATTAATGAATGCCTTGTACACCTCATCATTGCTTGTGATGCCTCTTACCTTGGGAAGACACAACATGTTCTCCGAATTTAATGCTAAATTCTGGAATTTGTTCCAAAGTTTGTTGGTTGGTGATTGGACCAGTAACTGAGGTGTCAGAAGTTTTTGAAGACTCTTTACCTTCCTTGGTCCCTACAACTACCACTGAACTGATATTTCCACCACCGTTGACTGCTTCAGGTGACTTAAATTTTTTTCCGGCGTACCTCGTGATACCGGCGAGAAGCAATTTTCTGATGATCATCGGGGGGTCCAGTGAGAGTCCAAATCCTTCCTTACAAGGTAGCAATTTTGGCCAACATGACCAAAGCAAGAACAGGCAACACAAGCTGGGGGGACTAATTTAATTCTGATCTTGAGGAGTTGAGGGGCACCATCATTTCTTTTCCATTTTTGATAACTATCACAGGAATCATAGGGCTTGTCCCTAAGGAGAGTAGAGGTGTTCTGCTTCCAATGGCGTGCCAAGAGTGGTGATGATGGCAGAAATAGCATTTTTCGACCACATCACCTTTCACATTCCGGTAATCAAAACCCATTGAGGTATGACTTTAAAATTTTCTTCATGGAGAACCTCTGGAACTTCACGAGACACTTTGATGACTCTATCATCAATGAAACCCCAGGTCCGATCGGCAGCTCTAAGAAAGTCGGGGATTTTAGTGAATTTCACCGAGAATGTAGTATCCTTGAATTCCTTAATAGTGAAATTAGCCACAATATTCCACACGTTCTTGATGTAGCAATTTAGTCTTCTAATTGAAGGTTTCGATCCAATCACCCTGATGGACAATTCCAACGACTTGCATGGGAGGATTTCGTCTTGGAAGATTAGAGCATATTTAGTACCATACCTTAATTTCGGGGATTCATAGCTCAGAGATTTTTGCCCTCCAATGTTCGGGGAGCTCCTCCTCCATTTCTCAGCCAAGGCTAAGAAAATATTGCTCATCATTCAGGCTAGTGGGGAAGAAAGTCACCAGAATCTTGCCCACTCAAATAAACCAATTCGAATGGGCAGAAATCTGCACACCAAGAGAGATGGTAGAAATTCCAGGAACTGAAAAGTGTGTTTTTAGGTGGCTACCGGAGAATACAAGGAGATTTCCGGTAGTGGAAGGGAAGGCTAGTGATATCTTCCCAACCAAGGTTCGATCACTTGATTGGTCACACCTCGAGGCTCAAGGTGGAGCATCACTAACCTTGAAGGGATGGATTCCGGTGATCACCGGGAAGGAAGAACACTTATGGCTTATCTTTATAATTATAAATAATACCCTTTTTCTTTATAATATGGTATATTTTTCACAATCACCATAATTCATAATCTTGAGTTTAGGCTTTACTCTGTTCGTGCTTTACTTATATGCCTCAGATGATATTAAGCTTTGAAGTTATTGTTGTACATAGAGAGCCAAATGCTAACATTTTCCCCTTTTGAAATACAAGTTACAAGAAAATAACAGATCCTTTGTATTTGTAAAGTTGAATCTTATAATTAAAAATATAATTTTTGTTTAATCAAACAGGTAATTGCACCAGTAAGTATCAGTGGGGTTATTCTTGATGCACCAGAGGCCAGCAAGCTTCTTAGTTCTGTTGCGGTTGCTTTATCAAATTGCGGAGGGTGAGAGTTTTGTTAAACATAAAACATCACATATGTAATCCTTCATTCTTTTTTTATGAAGTTTAAATTTCAGTGATTAAATGAAGTGCTCCGTGAATAATTAGAAAGTAATGACTAATGAGAGACGAGCTAATTCATCGTGCTATCCTTATATGGCTCGGCCGACTGCTTCATGTAGCTTCCATTTGATGGCTTAAGGAATTTAATGTAGAGCTTATGAGTTATCTTAACTCTAAGAATGAGGCTATTAGGGATGGATCTCCTGATCTAGTCCATCAAGGGTCTGACCAAGGTCAGGCCAACCATTCCTCTCATTAAGAGGTCTACACTCACACTAAATGGACTGTCCATTACCGTTAGTGTGAGTATAAATACAATGGACCAGCTGGCAGGAGATCAGTTTGGATTATTGTGCAATTAAAGGTATTCCTCTTTTCTCCACTATTGCTTCTTCTTCTTTTCTACTTTTGAGTATTCTAGATCTAGTCTCTCTGCTTGCTTACGGTTCTTGATACTCCTGCATTCTAGTCAATTTGTGAAGAAGATCATTCTCTCTTCTTCACCCGATCTCCCATCTACTGTGTTGCTGCATTAGAATTACACTCCCATCAGTCCCAAGCATAATTACAATTACACAGTCAACTAAAACCCAAGTGTTGAGGGATTGACTGACTCTTACTTCACCATTTGAAACTAAAAGTTTCACAGGGTTTTGGGGGCCATCACAACTCTAATTACAGACTGACTGTGGTAGGGTTTGTTTAATTGGACAGAGGAAGCAAATGTGAATTTTGGAAAATTGAAAGATATACTGGTTCAACTCTTATTTATACTCCTTCAGTTAGAACGATTCTGACCTAGTGATTTGCGATTTGAACGTCTGCTTGCGTTTTGGTTCTGCTCGTTATTCTTACCCGGATTTTCTGCTCGTTATCCCAACGAACTTCACTGCTCTCGATTCCTTCACAGTCTTGCATTCCCTGTTCGTGATTCTGATCTAGCTTGCGAGTTCTACTTGTGATTGGAGACTACTACCCGCAATTAGAGATTTCTATTTGCGATTATTGATCTAAGGCCATCAATTACTGATCTAGGGTTATCGATTTCCTTTCTTTAGGTCATTGATTGTGATTTCCTTGACTATGAGTGACCTGATTGTGAGTGTGTGGCCTGGTTGGACAGATTGTTGTTTTGCTGTGGAAAATGGTAATAGTGGACGAGGATGGTTTCACAAAAGTTAAAAGAAGAAATAAAGTGGTCCAATATCGTGTAAGTCGATTTGCAATCCACGAACAGATCTGATCTCTCCTTATCAGATTCTCTCTACCTCACACGAGAATGGTAGCTCTCTCTATTCTCTTAATTCTGACCTCACACGATTCACATAAAAGTACTGATCTAAAATGTGTAATCAGATCAGAAAAAATAGAAGTGGAGGAAGGAAAAATAAGAACACACAACAAATCTGTTTTGTTAACGAGGTTCAGCTGTGCTTACTCCCCGGAGGTGATTGGGTTCCTCCTACCATTGGTGACAAGAGTTACAGTCAGCAGAAAAATATCCAGCACATTACAAGAGAAAAAATTAGATGCTATTTATAATTAGTTATCTAGGGAGGTGTGCCCTATTCCTGGATAACTAATTAATCCAGCAGGCCCAATAAGAAATATTAGTCTATGAGGAATATTCTCCATCTAACTTATGTCTCCCTTATAATTTAATTAATTGCTCACTGAAATAATTGCAAATAATTCCTTGCAATTAATTTCAACACAATTAACTCCAATAAATCGCAACAACACTAGGGATGTGGAACAATTTCGTAGCAACATGAGGGCATCACAAGTTAAGCTTATCAATACCCAAGTAAAATATATGCCTCTAATGAGCTTAGAGGATGGATCAATGGGTGCAATTGCTTCAAGGAAGGAGGTTACGATCATAAAAAATTCTGGAACAACTTCATCTTGGTTTATTCAATGGGAAAGAAGCCATTCTTCCCATTTCTGGATCGTTACATCTCAAGAGTTTTCAAGCCAAACTCTTTGTACAAATTATATATCAAGGAGAAAGGAATCTATCTAATTAGATACTGATGATGCTGAAGGGATTGCCAAGGGTGGCCCATACTGGTTTGATCAGAATCTTGTTGTTAAGAGATAGAACTATCGTCTATACATGAGAAGGGTATTCCTCGTCTATAAAACCCTTAGGTTGTTTCATGAATGTTGTTTCTTTAAGGTCTCCATTTAAAAAACATTACAAATGCCATTTGATTCAGTTTCCATCCTTTTTGAACGGCAATAGAAACAAATGTTCTTACAGTGGCAAACCTTATAACTGGGCTATTAGTATATTCAAAATCAAGACCTTCAATCTGATTATAGCCTTGGGCTACCAATCTAGATTTGTATCTTTGAATGGTACCATTTGACTTCTTTTTGATCTTATAAATCCATTTTGAGCCTACATTGCCTTACAATATTCATAGAAGGCAAATAAAGGACTAAATCCCAAGTGTGATTCCTTTGTAGTGCTTTATATTCTTCTTCCATAGTTGTATACCACTTTGTACTCTTTTGTGCCTTTGTGTAACAAGAAGGTTCACTAAAATCCGTTTCTTGCAACTCACTAATCAAACAACATTTACTGCTGTAAAAATTCCTTGGTTCAGTTGCCTTTTTATGAATCCTTATCATTAGATTCTGAGGATTGTTGACTAGTAGAAATATTAGCAGGCAAAGAATGAGAATTATTTTTTGCATTTTCTGGATCATTATTTTCTGATTCTTTTGACTTTTCTGAATTATCTGAATCTTCTGGCCTTATTGCATTACTGTTTGGTTCCTGAATATATATATTCTCTGATCCTGAATATATATATTCTCTGAATCTTCTGGCCTTATTGAATTACTGTTTGGATCTGTCTGATCTAATCTCTAAGTAGATACACTCTCTTATTGTCTAGTTGTTTCTGTAGAACTAACACTCGTATTTGATGTTAAGCTGTGTTCAAGAGGGAAAAATAAACTTGTATTCTGAGTTTGAGTGTCATAAGATAGTTCTGGAAATTCTTCTTCATGGAATCTTACATTCCTTGAAATCACAATTTTGTGATTATCCATTTTCATACATTTATTATCCTCTATGATTATTTGCATAACCCCAAAACAGGCATCTAGTGGATTTAGGATTTAATTTGTTCCTTATATTCTTGGGTAGCACCGGAAAACATAGTGCTCCAAGGGATCTCAATTCCATAGTTCTAAAAAGCGAAAAGCGCTTCCACTTTTCAGCATAGTTCGGGATGCGCGCGCATATGCGCGAATGCGACTTGGAAGGGAGATACGCCTGGCATATCTCCCTAGGCCGGATCTGAGATTTTTTTTATAATCTTCATCTCTTTCTTCATTTCATTTCAGACATCTCATTTCAGAGTACAGACATCGCATTTCAGAGATTAGGGTTGTGGTTTTTTTAATTTGGAGTGGTCAATTGAGTAAGAGTGGTCAATCTAGACCATTTACTAGTCAAGTTCGTGACGACGACCATGAGGTTGAAGATGTTCAAGAGAATGAAGATGAGGGTGAACCCCAACCTGAACCTATAGATGTAAATCATTTGTTTTATAAACGGCTAAAGTGGACACAGGATCATCTATAAATCGTATTATGTATTTCAAGTTTGAACTAGTCTGTGCATTAAACTACTTTAACTATTTTGATATATTTTATGAAGTAGATATATTTCAGGTATATAAAAAATATATGAAAAACCTTTATTTTTTATATATTTACGAAAATGCCATTGGCGCAAAGGCGGGCTTTTGCGCGCAAAAGCTCAAGTGCTCCAGGTGGTGGCGCATCGCGCAGAGGCACATCCTGAACCTTGCTTTTCAGGAAGAGCTTTTTCACTTTGGGAACTTTAAGTGTGCTTTAAAGCGCCAGGGGTATTTTAGTAATATCTTGTAAAGATACATATAATCCTATATAGATACATATAAAACCTATAGAAAAATATAAGTATAAAATCACATGTAATAGAACCAAGCTTTTTCACTTGACCGCATGGCCGCATAGAAGGCCTAGGCGACCGTCGCCTGAAAATATTGGGTTTTTTTGCATTTTTTCCCCTGTACTTATACATATTTGCAATAAAACCTGTAATTTCAGAAATATTTTTATAAAATATATATAGTATTGTAAATGTAATAGAAGTTCTAAATTTTAAAATTAATATAGTATTAGTCTAAAATTTAATATAGTATTAGTTCTAATTTCTAAAACTCTTCTTCCTCCTCAGATAATTCAGCCTCTTCTCTGAATGTTGTAGATGGTCCTCCTCTACTATATTGTCTAGTAGTTGGGCCATCTGTTTCATTGACGTCCATTGCATCTTCAAGGCTTACCCAAGTAAGACCTTCTTCACCATAAACCCACTTATTGGCGGGTCCTTCCTCGCCAGTTATCCATTCAGAGTTATTGTTTATTTCTTCCGTTGCTATGGAGTCCAAGTCTCTACATTCTACCTTGCGGTGTAATTGTCGTTCATTCAACCTCTTGTTGTAGTGAATGTACACAAGCTTTCCCATTTGCTCGACCTCAAGACGAGTGCGTTTCTTCGTATGGATCTAAATAATAATTTAAGAAACGTTATTCAACAATAACTCATTGAAGTCATTGAACTATTGAAGTATTGAACTAGAACTTACGAGACTGAATGTGCTCCAGTTTCGTTCGCAACTGAAAGCTGTTACACAGAGGCTTAAGATCCTCTTTGCCATCACCAGAAGTTTAGGGGTTTTAAGGCCAAATGCACCCCACCATGCAGCTGTAAAAAAACATGTCATGAATCATTAATCGAGTACAACCATGAGTAGTCCATGACTTATGAGTCTTGGATTGTCATTCTTATCCCGATCCATTGTTGATGAAGATTCCACAGCTAAAGGCATACCAAAGTATCCCAACCTATCCTTGTATTGTAGTGAGTGGTTCAACAATTCTAATTTTTTGTCCTTGTCCGACTCCATCTTCATCATGCAACTGTGGAAGTCTAATTCGTATTTTTGAGCTAAAGATCGTTCCTCACTACAATGTAAAGCGAATAAGTTATTGAAAATTCAGATTCAAAATTAAAAATTCAATTACTTACTCATCAGCAGATTCTGCTAGACGATAGAAGATGTTGGGGTTGAGAAAGGCACTGGCACCAAAGATAGGTTTGCTGAAATGCTTCTCCCAACGCTTATCAAATATCTTGTCTAATTGGGTTAGCAATGGTAGATTCTTGTCTTTCAACATATCTCTAGTGTGCTTCCTTGCACTCTTCAAGTAATTAAGAACTCGGGCACTCGGCCCATGCATGGTTGTTCATCTTGATTGACTAATCTGAGCAATCTCACTAGGGGTTCAGAAACGGCCAAACACTCATATAGGCTCAACTAGAAAGAGTTGTTCCAGATTAACTTTTGAACCTCAGTTCCACAAGTGACATTAGCCCAAGAGAGCCAATCAATCTTCTTCAAATTCTCTCTCTATTCTTTCAAACTCTGTAATGTGAGAAATGAAGTTGCGAATCTTGTGACTCCGCATTTTTACCAACTCTTTCCCACCTGATATGGTCAAGAAAGTACTATGGAGAACACTATGGACATAGATGTAGGTCGCTATCTTGCGACCACCAGAAATCATCTTCTTGTACTTGGGCAGTTTCCCAATATCCTCCAAAATCAGATCCATGCAATGAGCTACACACAGTGTCCAGAATAAATAGTCGTACTTGTTCATTAATATTTCTCCGGCACTGACATAGTTCGCCACATTATCTGTGCATATCTGTACCACATTCTTCGGACCAATAACTTGCATTGCCTGATCTAATGTTGAAGTTGTCTTCCTTTCATGTGTAATGTCTATGGAATACAGATAAAAAGATCCTTCGGTCGAATTCACCAAGAAGTTGGTGAGGTTTCTTCCTCTGGCGTCCCATTGGTCAATAAAGTACAGCCATTGGTCTTCCAATTAATCTCGTGTCTGACTCTCATCCCATCAATGTCACGTCACCCACATGTTCTTCTAAAAGAGACTCTCGTAACTGTCGCATATTTGGAGGCCGGTAAGCCGGACGATATCGTCCGATGGTTTCACAAGTCGCTTCACATTCAATATATTGGGTTTGGTTGAATGGCATAGCGACTTTGTACATCCAACCTGAGAAGATTTTATCGACCATTGCTTTATCTGATTTTTTGGCAAGTGAGACAACTGAACTTTGTTTCTCTATCTTCCTTTTCCGGACGATGTCATGAATAGTTTCACCTTTTTTCAGATTTAACGGACCAAGTACGGAGGAGGATGGAGACGATGAAACAAAACCGGAGACCATCAACTTCTTCTTCAATGGTCGCTCATTACTAGGGTCATCTAAATCGACAATATCAGTCGCCTCTGGATAAAATAGCAGTTTGCCTTTGCGTTTGTTAGCCGCTAATTTCTTCTTCGCCACATAGTTGGCAATTTCTTTAGAGACGAATCTCGGGGCATTAGGACATTTAACACAATTCTTGTCTCCTTCCGTCAAATGACCCTTCAACCGACCTATTCCACCCTTGGAAAGAAAGTTACATAGAAGACATCGAACGTTGTTTTGATTCGATCGATCTTCCATGAAACCGTATTTCCATCCGGGATCATCGGATTTTGGTCGGTTAACCTTGCTATTAATTGTCTCTTCTGAAAAGGAAGGGTGCCATTTCACTATGTTATCCTCTACTTGTTCTTCGTTTGATGGAGGATTGTAATCTTCACCTGACATTTCTGAAATTAAAAAAAAATCAATCCAACAATCTAAGTTAGATTTAAGGTATTTAAATTGTAAAATAATTTTACAATTTAAGTTTAAGGTTTT
The DNA here is from genome assembly GCA_001185155.1 of Zostera marina. Lineage (NCBI taxonomy): Eukaryota > Viridiplantae > Streptophyta > Magnoliopsida > Alismatales > Zosteraceae > Zostera > Zostera marina. The sequence goes on along the minus strand of LFYR01000537.1, from coordinate 416,008 downwards.
TACCTTCAAAAATCTAATGTGATGAGCCTGCCGGAGTGGATTTAATTGCTGTCCGGAGTGGATTTACTTGCTGTCCGGAGTGAGATTTACTTACTGTCCAGAGTGAGATTTAAGAGCTCGCCGGAGTGTGATTTAAGAGCTCGCCGGAGTGTGATTTAAGAGCTCGCCGGAGTGTGATTTAAGAGCTCGCCGGATTGTTATTTAAAAGTCTGTCAGAGTGCGATTTATGGCTGTCTGGAGTGAGATATAGGGCTGGATATATAGGAAACATGGAGAAAAAGGCACTGGACAGAAAAATACCTTGATCGACCATCGCTGGAGCTCGCCGGAGGTGACGGACGACGTTCACCGGAGGTTCCCTGGAGCTCGCCGGAGGTTGCTTGCTGGTCGTCGGAGGGTCCCTAGTAGGTGGCCGGAGGTTCCCTTGTAGATGGCCGGAGAAAATGGGTGGAGGAGATGGGCTGGAAATTTAGGGTTTGGGGTTCAAATGTGGGAGAGAAGGGAAGAAAAGAGAAGAAATAAGGAATAAAAGAGGAGTTAGGATTTTTAAAACCCTCACTCTCTATTTTAAATGAATTAAATAGGCTATTGGGTTAGGCGGATCCGCCTAACCCGCTCCAACGCATGAAAAAGCTTGAATAGAACATTAATGATTTGATTCATACAAGTAAAATTTAATCCAACTACAACTAAATCAAACTAAAATCTGAAAGTGGGATAAGAGTTTTTAATTTAAGTTAGAATAGAGGGGTAGAATAGGTGAAAAAAAGTGTATTAGGTGAAAATATTATTAAATAATAGGTGTATAATTGGGTAATCGGGTTGTTCTTTACCCGAACCCGTTCGATTACCCGCTCTGGAAAAGCGCTGGAAAAAGAGCTTTAGAACTATGCTCAATTCTCTAAAATCTGGTTTCTTATTAAACATGAGCTGTAAAGGTGATTTGAGACCTATTGTTTGACTTGGGAGTTGGGGGTCTGTTTGTTGTATATAGACCATGAGAAAATGCATGAAACCAGTATTCTTTTGGAAGTTTGGACTGAATGAGTATCACAGTTTTAAAAGCAGCGATTAAAGCTGAAAAGCGCTTATTCATAAGCGCTTTTCAAATTGCTTTTTCTAGTATAATATTAATCGGTAGTAAATAAGTATAAGCGGTAGTGTCATAAAAAGTATAGGGATGGATTAAATATTAAAAACCAAGACATGTAAAATATTAAATAATAAAATATTAAGAAAATGTGACACGTAAATAAGTATAGTGGATAAGGATAAGCTATAAAGTTCTATTCTATCCTATAGAGTTCTATTCTATAGAGTTCTGTCATAAGGATAAGCTTATGACACGTAAATAAGGCCTGTCACATAATATTTCCAAGCTTATGACACTACCGCTTAATATTTAAATATTGGTTTTTAATATTTAATATTAAAAATAATTACGAAATTCACTACCGCTTCAATCGCTCTAAAGCACGCTAAAGCATTCAGAGCGGAAAAAGCGCTTCCTGGAAAAAGGAAGCACTTTCCGCTTTTTAAATCTATGATGAGTATACATCTTCCTATTTCAGTGTTGTATCTCATTTGTCTCTCTATTTTACCATTTTGAGGAGCTGTGTATGGACACGATTTCTAATGTGTGATCCCTTTATTCTCTAAAAAATTCTAGAAACTAGTAGACAGAAATTCTGTTCCATTATCACTTTGTATAATTCTGATTTGTGTGTTCAGATATTTTTCCGCTTGATTAAGAGATTTGATAAAGACATTCTTAAAATCTGATTTGTTGATTAGAGACAATATCCAAGATTCCAAGTGAAATGAGAAAATCCATCTTTAATAGTAACAAAATATTTCTCTCTATTAATTGACATACAAGGGGAAGGACCCCACAAGTCTACATGTAATACATGGAGTATGCAATTCACTTTATTTAAGCTAGACTTATAAAGTAGCTGGTGGATTTTACTTTTAGAACGGACTTCACAGTTCTGAATCGTTCTTCTGATTCCCAGTTTTGGCATAAGAAGCTTCAAAGTAGCATCTGATGGATGATATAATCTATTGTGCCACATGTTTGTGTCTGCAACTGCTGAAAAGAAACTTCTGAAAACATGACTCCTTATTTTAATGCCAATATGGTATAGTCCTCCTTGATTAATCCCAGAGAGGACAATCTGTCCCAATATCATCTTCACCATAAAACTGCTAGAATTAAATTGAATCATACACTTAAAATCTTTGCATAACATTAGAATAGAAATTAATTTCTTGCAGATTTTAGGAACTAGTGGTGTGTTTCATAAATAGATGCAATGGTTATCCATATTAATTTTAGCTCTACCAACATGTTTATTGATAGGTTTTTGCCATTTCCAATAATAATTAAACCTTTACCTTCATTGGTCATGTGATGGGTAGCACCACCGTCCATACACCAATGGGGGTCTCCTTGATCATTATTCGGAAAAACAACACCTGCCAGATAAGCAAAATTACCTCTGTTTGAACATACTCGCGCATCATGCCCCTTCTTTGAACAAATCTTACAAATTACTTCTAATTGTGTTGATGCAGGAGGTGTTTATGTTAATTGTATTGAAATTAATTGCAAGGAGTTATTTGCAATTATTTCATTGAGCAATTAATTAAATTATAAGTGAGGCATGAGAATATTCTTCATGGGCTCATAATTCTTATTGGGTCTGCTGGATTAATTAGTTATCAAGGGTTAGGGCACACCTCCTTAGATAATTAATTATAAATAGCATCTAATTTTTTCTCTTGTATATGTGTTGAATAATTTTCTGCCGTTTGTAATTCTTGTCATCAAGGGTAGGAGGAACCCAATCACACCCGAAGAGTAAGTACAACCGAACCTCGTTAACAAAACATTCTCTTTTGTTGTGTGTTCTTATTTTTCCTTCCTCCACTTCTTTTTTTCTGATCTGATTACACGTTTCAGATCAATACTTTTGTGTGAGGTTAGAATTGAGAGAATAGAGAGAGCCACCATTCTCGTGTGAGGTAAAGTGATGTAGGAGATACCCTGGATTACAATGAGGGAGGTAGAAGAAGGTAGCAAGAACTTCTTCAACGTGGGAATGTAGAAACTTGGAGCCTACCAAGGTTTCTAGGTCTAGATCTAGAATTAGAAAAAAAAGGAAACTGTAGAAGAATAGGTAAGAACAAAAGAGAAGGAAGGTTAAGGATAATACCTTGATTTGACACGATTTTCAATAATCATCTTTCCCTTCATTGGCCTATTATGTTTATACTCACATCAATGGTAATAGGCAACCCATTTGATGTGAGTTTAAGGTTCTTTAGGAGGAACGTGAGTTGGCTTGACCTATGACCCACTTGATGATTAAGGTGCTCTATATTTTCTACTGCATCATAATGAGAATCTGATCAGGAGAGTTCAGATCTGTCCGTGGATTGCAAATCGACTTACAGGAGATAATCCAACAGTTCTAAACTGAATGGCAGCCTTGGTCTGATTTCCAGTAGAAGGATTCTGATTATTATTTTGCGTATAACCTCTCTTCCTCTGTGGCCTCTCTGAATTCAAATTATTAGTGGGCAGGCATGACCTCACTTCCTCTGGTAGCCTTGGGAAGAAAAAATAAATTCACTGAAGAAGAATGACTAACGAATTCAAGTCTTTAAATAAGAATAGGAATTCCCATATCTACTTTATTAGTGGGCAGACATGACCACTTTATTCCACTTTATTCAGACCTACTTTATTGTAGCAGCTCACTCTAATGCTAATTACGCACTATAGTGTTGTTGTCCTTTTATTCTTTATAAAGTATAAAACCTCCAGAGACAGATAGTCTGACTGATGTCAATCAAAATGGTTGTGTAGAAAGAGTCTAGTGCTCATATCTATATTTATATTATTATTTTTTTCTTCATTGTAACTTTTAGGGTATTGCCTTCAAGTTTTTTCATGCGGTCGCCTAGGCGACCATGCGGTCCAGCGCATGTAGGCGATTGCCTTCATGCGCTGGCCGGGTTGGATCCACCTAACCCATTTACCCATTTATTTAACTTAAAAAAGAGGAAATAGGGATTACGGAGATTGCACGTAACTCGTTATCTGATCTGCTCGCGATTCTCCACTACTCGCGATTTTTATCGCGATTTGAGATAGATTTGTCTATTTTCTCTACTCGTGATTTCAAGATTTCGATTTTGCTAAACTGCTCTTGAAATCCGCGATCGATCTCATTCCGATAGGAAGCATTCTGCTCGCGATCGATCTCATTCCTAACCCTAAACCAATATTATATATATTTTCTATAAATATTTCTAAAATTATAGGTATTTATTGTAATAATAAAAAAAATGAAGGGAAAATATTGCAAATTTCCCATTTGAATTTATGCAACCTAGGTCCATCGCATGAACGCCTGGTCGCGTGTAAAAGCTTGATTGCCTTTCATTTTCATTAATGAAAAACTAAATTGCATAAAATAACCATTCATCGTGCGGCCAACACTTCCTCTTGGAAGAGCTGACATGAGCTTCACGCCTTCACCGACATATGTTTCTTCTTAGTCAAGGCAATATTGACATACGGTTCTTCTTCCAAGTGGGTTACAGAACTCATCATTGTCCATAGTAGAAGTCGACGATGGCTGATGGAGTTCCTAATCACCGGAAGTTAGAAAAAATAACTAATGATTTGTTAAAATTCATAAAAAGTTTCCTTATTTTTAGGTAACCTCACTGTTGAACAAGGTTCCAGATGCGCCTCTGCGCGATGCGCCACCACCTGGAGCACTTGAGCATATGCGTGCAGATGCACCAGTAACATTTTCGTAAATATATACAAAACTAAAGGAAATTCATATATTTTTTATATATCTAAACAATATCAATTAAATTTTTCAGTTAAAAATATATTGGATAGAAAAATTATTATAATACATATATTTATTAATTACTATAACACTCTATAATTCATTGTAACACCAAGGTTTACAAACCGATAGGGGTATTTTCATAATATTATAGCTCTTTAAATGGCTAGGGATTCTTTAAACTTATAAAAGAGTGGCTTTTATAAAAAGAAAAGAATAAATAACCCAAGAGGCTTTTAAAAAATAATAACGTAATGGATTGGGCCTTCTTTAATACATTTATAACATCAAAAATACTATATAATAATAATTTATTTAACTACACTTTTTTAGTCCTACATCGATAGAATTCAAAAAACACAAAGAAGGTTGGTCTATAAATAAAGATTCATTTTGTCTAAAATAAATATGAAGTTTTAAGAGTGGGAGGAACTTATATTAAAAATAATATAACTCTTTTCATGGACCAATGTATAAATTTTTAGCATAAAAATTTATAAGGTCTTAAAATAATTTTTTTTTTGCTTTTTTTCAAATAAAAACAAAACCCTGTTTTAAGTTATTTAAATAACTTAAAACAGGCCTGGATCCGGGTCGAATTTTACCTGGATCCGACCCGGATCCGGCTAAGTGAAATGTGCCAGGCGCATCTCCCTCTGGGGGCGCATCATCGCATATGCGCACGCACCCGGAACCTTGCTGTTGGAGTTTATACTGGATGGTGCTCAAAATTGCAGATTTCCATATATGGGGATGAAAGGTGTAATTGTTTCCACAAGGAGGGGAATAATTGGGATGTAGTTTGGAAGTAAGGACAGATAACTAGATGGAAAAAACTGACCAAAAAGTGGTTGCATTCAACATACTTACATACTGCACATATGAAAGGCAATGCCCAGAGTACATGGAGTAAAATATTTAAAGATACAAGAAGTACAAAGAAATGAGCAAAAAGCTCATGGACTCTCTCCCATTAGTTATGTAATCTAGTTGTACAGTAACTAGACACGTTGCTTTGGGAGGTTGGTCTCCCATACTTCCATATTTGATATCTCTAAAGGATGACAAAAACTCTTCTTGTGACACTCCGGTCCAAAGAAGAGACTGATGTCTTTAATAACCTCTTTAAGGACTTCCTCAAGATGCCTACTAGTGTGTTGTCTGTATCTTTTATTTCTCTCTGTCCAGATATGCCACAACAAGGTGCAATGTATTCGGGATAGGTATATTAAGGAGAAAACCCTTAGAGAAATTTAAATAAGTTCCTCCATTGATTTGCATTTTTGGAAAGCCTTCATTTCAGACAGTTCTTTAGTAGATAAATGCTTGGATTGTAGACCTAATAACATATTAATATGGAATTCAAACACTTGTGTAAGGAAGTTAGGGGGAATTATAGAGAACATTAGGAATAGAAATAATAAAGACCAATTAGCTAAGGTAATTTGGTCTAATATGCCAACAAAGTTTTCCATTCTCCAATGGAGAGTGAAATGAGATATTTTAAACACTTTTAGGAAGATGGAGAGTTGAGGAGTGCAAGCCTCTCATGTTTGTCTATTATGTAACTTGCAGGAAGAAAGTAAAAGTCATCTCTTTCAACTGCCCCTACACCAAATCCCTTCTAAGTTCTAATCCTACTAGCAGAGACCTAAACCACTCCTGGAAGATTGGGGATCTAATTAGGCTTTAAAAAAATCATCCATCATTTACTCCCTCGGGCACTACTCTGGAATGCCATTGGGTGTTTGTCGTGACATATCTGGACATAGAGGAGTAGAAGGTTCAGACAACAAACAACTAGACCTCCAGAAGTAGTTCTTAAGAAAATAATTAAAGACATCAGAAGAGTTTTTGTCACAAGAAGAGTTGTTGTCATCTTTTGAAGACATCTACTATGGAAGTATGTAAGACCAACCTCCTGAAGAAACATATCTAGTTATTATATAAACTAGGTTATATAGCTAATTGGAAAGAGTCGACAAGCCTTTGGCCCATTTCTCTGTTTGTTTAGTAATTTTTTCTCTCCATCTAATCAGGGTACTACGCTTCATTTTTATTAATGAAAAATTTTAATTGCATCAAAAATTTTTTTATACCCGTTTAACTTAGGATTTTATGATTCAATAGTGTTATTTTTTCTTTTTTGTTTAATCCACAGTGTGTGGCCTGCGTTTGTTCCCGTTCATGATCCATCACGAAAAGCATATATTGGTATTCAAAATTTGGGGATGTCTTTCACAAGAAGGTTTGAAGCTGACCGTGTAGGAAGCCAAGTACCGATAAGGCTTATGCATTTGGAAGGATTGTATGAGTTATTTGTCTCCAAGTTTGTAAGTTATCTGTGAAAATTGTTATGTTAGTGGATTCTTTTATATTTTTGAAATTGTAGAACTTGCTCATTTGCTCATTTTATATTAGAAAGATTTATCCATTGGAAAGAAATATTGTTCAACTATAATTTCTATCTTTATTTCGAATCATAATTTTATAAATTGGAATATAGGTTTGACTTTTAAAAGCATTAACTAAAAGGGATATTAGAATAGTTTTATAATAATATAATTCACATGTTATTATTTATTTTAATGGACTTAAATTTTATTTAAATCTTAATGTTTGATTTTTTCACAGAAAGCACCTCTTTCAAATTTCCATTATAAACTTTTCTGATATTTCTGGATCATATTAGAAACTTTCCATCGGAGACTCTAAAGGTGGCTTGAGCAAGTAAGTATATGTAGTGTCAACGTTGGCTTACAAGTTACAACCTTGCTCAGGAAGACCTACGGCTTGGGTATCATGTTGCACCGATGGTGGTGGACTCAGATGGGTTCTTTTATGTTGTGGCAGATCAAGTAGTAGTAGAGAAGAACAAGGGATTTTTTAAAAGTCCTATCCTATTTTATGGGGAAAAACTCTTGGGTGTGTCGGGTAAGATAAAGACTTTTGGGGGTCTTCGACTGGTTGTTTGGGCCTTTGAAACCTTGAAAGTATTCCCTATTCCTTGAAGTTCAGATTTTGTCAGATTGCGTGGTCTCCTTTTCCTAGGGGTCCACTCCTATTTATAAACTTAACTGAAGACGCAATGCTGATCTTCCTATAACAAGCTTTTGTTAAGCATAATTGCCTTTCTTGAGAAGTCGACGATTTGTTATGGGAGAGTCATTAATCTCATAGGCCCGTTAGTCTTTACAGGAGGGGGTGAAGTAGGTCTCTTCCCACAGTAGATCTACTATAGTTCTATTATGGAGTAGGCCTAATACCTACCTCATTGATGACTATGTATGGTAGGGTTGTTGGTTATCAAAGTTACCAGGATTTAAGCATCTCTTCCGATTTTAAACCTAGTATCCTCTCGATAAGATCTCTGTACGGTTACTTGTATCTTTAGTATTCTATTGCTCTTCTATGGACGGATAATACTAGTATACCACATTACCATGTGGTTTGATACTTCGATGATAAGGTCCCTGTATCATCAAGAAGGCTAGATGAAGGATGAGGGTAGGGTCATAATGGAGTTGATTGAAGTCTTTACCTCAGATACCATTAAAAAGACATCATAAAGGTGCGTGTGTGGCACTACAAACTTATGATCCCAACCCTATGTAGCTTGGTCAGATTATTTCAGGTATCTGGTAGATGCACAAGAAAAATGAGACTAGCTTGATTTCATACTGCAGTAAGAGAAGGGAAAACTTTACGCATTGAGTAGAATTAGGCAATTAGTTGAGAAGGAAAGAGGAATTAGACTTGCATCTACAACATCTGAGGTAGAGTTTATGTGCTCACTAGTTACTGAGCTTGGAATGAAAGTTAACAGACCTTGCCGAGGAATTAGACTTGCATCTACATTCTACAACATCTGAGGTAGAGTGTGTATGCTCACTGGTTACTGAGCTTGGAATTAAAGTTAACAGACCTTACCCAATTTGATGTAACAACCCATGTGTCACCCAATTAACAGTAAAAAAAAATATCATACCAAAATCGAATACATGGTCATCGATATAAATTCATAAGAGAGAAGGTAGAAAAGAAGAAGCTAACAATGAATCATATTTCCAATCAACTACAAAAGGCAGACCATACTTACAAAAGCACTTAGACCAAAACCTTTTCAAGATCTACATGACAAGATTACTGGATATCTCCCATACTCATGAGGGGGTATATTCGTTAGTTAGACTTTATTGTAATTAATATAATTAATGTAGTGTTTTAGCATTTAGTAGAGGAATAACCGAAATGTGGTTAGACCTACAATTGCATAAATAAGTACCCATCAATACAAAGAAAGGGTACGCACTACATAGGAGTAGGTGATAGATCGATGCTGTGAGAAACCACTCTATCCCCCCACCACATTTTATTTTCTCTTCTACTTTGTAATCCATGCCTCTAGGGTATTTGATGAAGGCCTTGAACATTTTCTGAAAACGGATTCAAATGATGGACGATTTCAGTCCAGACTTGCATTCCCAAATCAAAAGAACAGTAAATTATCGATTAGGGTTTAATCTTCCCTTGAAGATCGATAATTGTAAATTAGATTAACCTAATCCAAGGATAATCGTTGTGTGAAAATTGGTAAGAATAATAGAAAATCGCCAGAAAATAGAAATAAATAAAAGAAAAGAAAAGAAATAAAGAAGGAAAGAATTCACGTTGAGAATTATCTTGGATAAAATAAAACTCAACCAACCTCCACCTTTAGGGTCCACTCATATTTATACTCTCATGGTTTAAGAGTGGAAAGTCTACCATGAGAGTCCAAGCCATTTTATTGGGCTTGGTCCAAGGCTCGATTAGAATCAAGCCTATTATTAATGCAAGCACTTATAAAGGCTGCATCAGGCGACCCCTCTTGGAATACAATTGACCTCAATTGGTAGTCTTCCTCTGCATGTGGATAATATCTTCTTAAATCTTCCACATTGAAGGTTGATGACATGTTGAATTCTGGAGGTAGATCCACTACAAAAGCATTGTCACTAATCTTCTTTAGTAGCTTGCAAGGTCCAAAATTCCTGTCCTTCAGTTTAGAATAAGATCCTGCTGGATATCTGTCTTTTTTTAAGTGAACCATTACCAAATCACCTTCATTGAAAGTCTGAAATCTTCTAGACCTATCAGCTCTTTCCTTGTAGAGAATTGGCTATGGTTATTGATTCTTCTACTTGCTTCTGTATTAATTTGCTGGATTCTATAATATCTTCTATCTTCTTATTCACTGAAGGTGTGGAGGTAACATCCATTATATTCTTTGGAAGGTGGCCATAGGCAGCTACAAAAAGTGCACATCCCACTTGATTCCGCTTGAGCTAAATGTTGATCCCACTGTTTTGGTTGTTTCCCTGCTAGTGCTCTTAATAGATTCCAAGTGACCTGTTGACTACTTCTGTTTGCCCATCAGATTGTGAGTGACATGTAGAACTGAATTTCAGATTTGTGTCAAATCTCTTCCATAAAATTCTCCAATAGCGAGATAGAAATTTTGTGCCCCTATCTGATACGATGCTACTTGGAATGCCATGAAGTCTTATAACCTCATTGAAGAATAATTTTGCAATGTGAGAAGCATCATTTGTTTTTTTACAAGCAATAAAGTACACCATCTTCGAGAATCAATCGACTACTACAAAAATAGAATCCAGCTCTTTACTAGTTTTAGGTAGCCCAAGGACAAAATCCATAGAGAGGTCACTCCATGGTTCTTTATCTACTGGTAAAGGGACGTAAAAACCACTATTCAGACTAGTGCCTTTTGCTTCCTGACACCTAGGACATCTTTGCACAATTTTTTCTACTTCTTTTCTTTCTCCTGGCCAATAATATCTACTTTCTACTTGGGCTACTGTTTTATCTCTCCCAAAATTGCCAGCTAATCCTTCCGAGTGTAAATCCCTTATTAATTGCAATCTCAAGGATGTCTGAGGAATGCATAATCTGTTTTCCTTGAAAATGAATCCTTCATTGATTCTGAAGCCCTTATCGTGTTTTTTTTTAAGGCATTCCTCCCAAATTCTCGAGAAATCTTCATCAGTAGGATATAATTCTTTTAGACAATCAAACGCTACCACCTCTAATCTTAGGACTGTTAATAAAGAATTTTTTCTGCTTAATGCATCGGTTACCTTATTACTTGCACCAGATCTATGCTTTATTATGAATTCGAATCTCTGTAAGAAGGAAAACCATATACTGTGCATTCTGTTTGTATCAGAAGTCCCATTTATCTGCTTCAAAGTTATATGGTCAGTGAGGACTACAAACTCTCTCTAAATTAAATAAGGTTCCCACACCTTGCATGCTCTGACAACAGAATATAATTCTTGCTCGTATGTGGTCCAATTTTTTCTGCTTGCAGTGAGTTTCTCACTGTGAAATGCTACTGGATGACCACTCTGACTTAGTACTGCGCCCACTTCAGAAATGCTGGAATCACATTCTACTTCAAAAAAATTAGAAAAATCTGGAAGAGCCAATACTGGTGCTGTTTGGAGTTTATTTTTTAATTTCCGAAAAATGACTGAAGCCTCATCTGTCCATCTGAATTTCCCTTTCTTTAAACAGTCTGTTATGGGACTAGCTATTGAACTGAAATTTTTTATAAATCTCCTATAAAAGGAGGCTAGGCCCATAAAACTACGTACCTCAGTGACTGAAGAAGGTGCTAGCCAATTTTGTAGTGCTTCAGTTTTTCTTGGATCCATTTTCATTCCATGTATCCCAATGATAAATCCTAGAAAGCATAGTTCCTCCGTAAAAAAATCGTACTTTTTCAGATTTAATTTTAGTTGATTTTTCTCTAATAATCCGAAAACTGATTTTACATCTTTAATGTGGGCTTCTTTGCTTTTGCTAAATATTAATATGTCATCCAAAATACACCACGACGCAGTTTCCCAACAATGGTTTCAGTACCTCAGTCATCAATCTCATGAATGTTGATGGTGCATTGGATAAACCAAATGGCATCACCATCCATTCATACAAGCCTTGCCTGGTTTTAAAAGCTGTTTTCCATCGATCCCCCTCTCTAACTCTGATTTGGTGGTAGCCACTCTTTAGGTCCATTTTAGAAAAAATTTTAACTCCTGCCAAGGCTTTCAACAGCTTATCCAGTCTTGGAATAGGGAATCTGTACTTCACCGTGATTTTGTTTATCGCCCTGCTGTCCACGCACATCCTTCACTCTCCATTTTTCTTTGGGACTAAGAGTGCAGGTACGGCACAAGGACTTAAATTCGTTCTGATCAGACCGTCTACTAGTAGTTGTTCTACTTGATTCTGAAGAATTTCAGCCTCTTTAAGTCCTAATCTGTAGTGGGGCAGGTTAGGTAGAGATGCTCCCGGAATCAAGTCTATTCTGTGGTCAATTTCTCTCTCAGGTGGTAGTGATACTACTGAATTATTTAAGAATTTGCTGTACTTCCTTGTACTGAATTATTTAAGAATTTGCTGTACTTCCTTGGGTGATTCTTTTTGCTCAGCCTCTTCTTTTTCCATACTTTTTATTACTAGAGCTAACCCCATATCTTCATTTCTCAGTTTTTCAGAAAAATCAGACCTCTGTTATAGTAGGAAATTTGTGTTTATAACCTTTTTGCAAGTCGACTCAGGAGGAAGTGGTAGTAGGGCAATCTTCCTACCATCAGCTTGAAAAACATAGGTATTTAATTTCCCATGGTGAGTGACATTTACATCATATTGCCATGGTCTGTCCAAAAGTATGTGTGTTGCATCCATATCAACTACATCACATACTACTGTATCGTTGTACCTCTTGCCAATGGATAGTGGGACTTTGCACAAATATCTAATTTTTGCTCCCTTACCATTTTTGATCCATCCTATTATTTAAGGTTTAGGGTGTTCCTCAAGGCTGCGTTCTAACTTTTTTGCTATCTTCTCAGATATTAGGTTGGCCGTACTCCCATTGTCTATTATTATCTGACAAACTTTCCCTTTAACTGTTCCTTTGGTGCGAAATAAATTTGTCCTTTGAATCTGGTCAGAAATTTTAGGAAAGGATCTATGGATCCGAATCGCAAATCAATAGCGATGTTCCGCAAATTGGTTATCCTTGATTTCCAGATCGCAAATCACCGGAATAAATCCGCAACTCACCGGAATAAACAGATTTCTTAAATCGCAAATCACTGGAATAAATCGCTAGGATTTTTTTTCTTTCTCACGTGTGCTGGTTCTTCACAACCACTGCAAATCGCAAATTGTCCAGAATTGCAAATGCTTAAATCGCAAATCAAGAACGCAAAGTCTGAAAAAACGCAAATCAAGAACGCACAGTTCCATTTGGAAAAAAAAACTCAAAATCGCAAAGTGCAAATCTCCAATCGGAAATTGCAACTTGATGTTCTTGGCCAACTGCAGATCGCGAATCCCTCCCAGTCTGATACCACTTGATGAAGGCCTTGAACACTTTCTGAAAACGGATTCAAATGATGGACGATTTCAGTCCAGACTTGCGTTCCCAAATCAAAGGAACAGAAAATTATCGATTAGGGTTTAAGCTTCCCTTGAAGATCGATAATTGCAAATTAGATTATCCTAATCCAAGGATAATCGTTGTGTGAAAATTGGTAAGAATAATAGAAAAATTGGCAGAAAATAGAAAGAAATAAAAGAATAGAAATAAAGAAGGAAGGAAAGAATTCACGTTGAGAATTACCTTGGATAAAATAAAAGTCAACCAGCTTTCACCTTTAGGGTCCACTCATATTTATACTCTCATGGTTTAAGAGTGGAAAGTCTACCATGAGAGTCCAAGCCATTTTATCGGGCTTGGTCCAAGAATCGAGCCTATTATTAATGCAAGCACTTATAAGGGATGCATCAGTATCGCCCTTCATTATTATTAATGAAAATATTTACTGTTTGCAAAAAAAAGAAGCAAATAATGGGACTTGATTTTGGAATCCTTTCACGCAAATCTAATTGTAATGAATACATATTTTGCATACTAGGTGATGTGGGCAACATGAGTTGATACACCCTCCGATAGAACTTTGCTATCTAGATGAAATATAATGAATATTAAACAACATCTATATTTCTTATCAAACTAAGATGTGGTTCAACCTCACCAAAAAAATTCAGTATATATATACATGCATACAATTGTTAATTTGTTTTTCTTCATGTATTTGTAGTTTTTATATACTGTTCCAAATCCACTAATTTTATCCTCAACATTGAAGGCACTATATGTAGCAGATATCTCAACAAGAACATTCAATGTTAATTTTTCGATGAAATTGACTTATAGAACACCTCCATATGATGATGGAGATGACATAGAAGATGTTATTTCAACTGAAGAAAACATCAACAATGAGGCATATTTGAAGGCACAATGGGATGATGATTGTCCTTGGTCAGAATGGTATTCTGCTGAAGACCCACTGAAAGGTACTTTCTATAGTTGTACTTGTAGATGATAATGTGCAAATTTCCCACTCTTCAAATATCATGTAGCTTGTTCCTTTTTCTCATTTTAATATATTTTCCCATCTTTCTTCAGGTCTATTGACTAGGCTTTTTTCTAGTTTTAGCAATAAATCCAAAAATGCATCTCCAGACTTCCTATTCATAAACTAACGGTTCTTTTAGATACAAAGTAAACAGTTTCCATTGTATCTTCTTTTAGTTTTGTATCAGATCTATCTCTTTCCAAATATACCATATTACCATCTCCAACAGTAATCAATGTAGTCCCAGTAAGCTGTTTTCCTTGATAGATCAATCTCAATCTATTGGGAGACTCTCCTGATTAATCTATAGAGAGAACAAGCGAGGATTCTATCTAAGTAATCTCATGGTTAATAATCTAAACCAGAATAGCCTTGTACAGTGCAAGTGGTTGAAAAACATTTTGAATGTTTTTATCGAGATGTGGAAAAATCGATTTCCCTTCCCATAGAGTATACCATAAAGGCATAAATCCATAATTATTTTCTTTCATAACTTCTTATTAACCCAAACTCTTCCGTTGGTACCTTAACACACCATGTGCTAAGTAATCTCGTGGTTAATAATCTAAACCAGAATAGCCTTGTATGGTGCAAGTGGTTGAAAAACATTTTGAATGTTTTTATCTAGATGTGGAAAAATTGATTTCCCTTCCCATAGAGTATACTATAAAGGCATAAATCCATAATTATTTTCTTTCATAACTTCTTATTAACCCAAACTCTTCCGTTGGTACCTCAACACACCATGTGCTATCAAACAACTCAGATAATGTATAATCCAGTTGAACATCCACATTCAACTCCATACATCATTCCCTCTGCAGATTCTTGTCCATGATGAGAACCTGACATTCCACTCCCACTCGACCTCACCATTAGCGGAGAGTATTTGAAGGCATCACTGGTGTCAAGTGGATTTGCGACCTTAGACCACCTTTGTAAGGAGTCTTCACAAATGGAGACATCTTTTAAGTGATAATTTGTAATTGGTTTTAATCTTTTGATCAAGTAATAATTTGTTTTTAGTTGAAGAGGAGGGTCTCATATGGTAATGATCAAACACATATTTCCCAGGAAAAAAAAAATATAGATAAGGCATCGGTTGCCACTTGAAATCTCCATTTTGCACATAAGAGAGGCCATGATGACCTCATCAGAATGCTAACAAAATATGGGAACTAGCTTGGAAGGACTTACTGAAGGTATTGAACCCACAACTAGGTACAATGGCAATTAACACTCCCCGATAGATAAATTATGCAGTAGATAACTTCAAACAATCTAAATCCAGTTCTGTATTTTGAGCTTGAATTAAAACAGAAATATTATAACCTGTTAAACTTGATAAAGTTTCAGATTGAGTTCCTTGGATGCTTGGTGAAGAGCTTTTTGTTATCATCCCATTTTCTGTAGTCATAGCTCGGGTGTTCCATGTCACCTCACTAGGAAACAAAGGCAAAATGTATGAGTTGTGATTTAATACCACCATACTGTTCAAAGGATCCGATAAAATAGTAAAACAAGGTTTCCATTCATGTGAAAATTTTCAGACTCAATCAAAATTCTCATACTAGAAGCCAAATCTGCAGGGTACCAAGGAGTAAGGCCAACTTGGATATTACTGTTAAAATCGAATACAATCTCTCTGTCGTGTACTTCTTCTGACCTAATATTGTTGTTGTTAATCAAGCGACGGCTTGATTACCTCCAATCTCGACACTCCCTCACAATGTTGATGGCACTCGATTTACCTAGCTAGACGATTAGGGAAATAAAGAAGAAAATAAAAACACAGATTTAGAGAGGTTCCACCCAAGATGGTGTACGTCCTCTCTCTTCTGTCGTGGTGATAACTTTGTATTAATCGAATCACAATTAGGGTTACAATGTAATGTAATCATAAGATATATATAATGTGATATTACTTTATGATTGGCTCAATAAGGGTTGCGATTATACCGCCTAGACAAGTTCCACATATAACTCCCAAATTACCAACATATCCCTAACAATCTCCCACTTGGAGCCTGTCTACCATCACCACAACATCTCTATTTCATCAATGTTCAAGGAATCCAGCTAAGACCATGCATAGCCTTAGCTTCACAATACTCAACACCTTGGTGGCATATCAGCAACATTCTCATCCCTTGCTATCTTCCTCAAATTAAGATTTCCTTTCTCAATCAACTCCCTGATAAAGTGATAAATGTGCCTGATATGCTTGGACCTTGAATGGAACTTAGGATTCTTTGCCAAGTAAATAGCACTCTAACTGTCAAGGTTTGACATAAATCTACTCACAACTCCCACTTCATGGGAAATGATTGGTCTAGTACAGATCATGGCATACATTAGGCTTCCAACCTTCATATCTGCAATTTCTTCATCTGTTTTTGTTGACTGCACCTTGTTAGTTTGAATTCAGTACAAAGAGGGAGATCAGTTCTCTTGACATTAGTGCACTGAAATCTGTTTAGTATCTTCTGCTGACTTAACGTAATGCAGCCCGTAGACCTACTGATTTTCATCCCCAAAATCTTCTTAGCTTCTCCCAGGTTCTTCATCTCAAATTTCTTTGACAGTTGAGCTTTTAAAAGCTTGATTTCAGATATACTAGAGTTAGCAATCAGCATGTCATCCACATAGATGACCAGAATTGTAATCACCTTTCCATCCACATAGGTGAATTGTAGTTACCAACCAGCAAGAAATAGTAACCTGGTCCTCTTTTGCTGGGAACTTCCAAAAAAATTGCTTTCCAGCAATGAACATGAACAGTGTTCGCGGCGACCTGTTCCGAATGAACAATATTTCTGTCTTGGTGATGTCTTTGTATTAATCAAATCACAAGTAGGGTTATAATGTAATGTAATCATAATATATATATATATATAATGTAAATATGTGATATTAATTGGGTAGATCCCAATTAATTACTTTATATTGGCCCAATAAGGGTTGCAATTATACAAGCCTAGACAAGCTCTACATATAACTCCCAAATTACCAACATACCTCCAACAGTTGTAAATTAAGCAGAATCTAAAGAAATTACAGGTTGCAGAACTCCATGTAAGAATTCTGTTACCATTGTTTGTTGTGGTGGTGACCAGAGACGCCTTGGACGATACAGGTATTCTGCTCGGTCATACGCAGAATTCCAGTAATTCTGACCAGATCATGCCCTCCCACTATGGTGATGAATCCACGAGCCATGGAAGTCCAAATCATCCTTATAAGGGGCTCAAAAAAATTTGTGCACTGTGACTCGCGATCCCCTGGTAAGTTCCCCAGACCATCCACTGTTTTTTGGATTTTCCTGATCCGTTTTTGAACCACTCTCTGTCGTCCATTGTAGGATCCGGCTTCAAGCTTAGGTCTGATTTTTTTTGCACTGTTTCAGCGATGAATAGTGCTCCAACTGTGAACAGTATTCTGGTGGTGAACATTATTTTGTCTGTGCATACTATTCCTTCATTGGACAGTATTTCCTGCGGTGAACAGCGTGTCTCTGGAGAAAAATGTCCTATCTCTGATATAACTCTAATGTAGTAGATCTCAGATCTAGATTTACAATGAGATTGATCTTCTGAATCCACAGAAGAAGATACAATACACTGGAATCTACCAATGTTCTGATTTGGAATCCACCAGATAGATAACAAAAACAAACAGAATAGAAGTTCCGAGAAGAAATGAAGAAGAAGTGAGGAGAAATAAGAAAGAAAAGAAAATAACACCTTAGAATAATCAGCAGAATATCAACTACCATTGTCTTACTTTATTCCTTTTATACTCAACTTAAAGGTAGAGGATTTACCTTGAAGATGGGTCGGGCTGTGGGCTTATTGAGAGCTAATTGTGCTCCTTATTGAAAAGGAGCACAATTAGAGACACCATTCAACAGATGTGCTACATCATTACCCATTTAAGATATCATGCTAAATATCGTGGCCAAATCATACCATGGGGTTATGGCATGCACAACTCAAACCAAAGTATTAAACAGAGGGCAGAGATCCTTCTAAGACAACATTTTTCAATCATCTCAGATTTTCTAAGCACTCGTATTTCCTCTTCAGGGTTTGAATTGGTCACCATTTGGTCAGAGAAGATGGTTCAAAGTTCTTATGAAATGACAGAAATAGAAAATGCTCCATCTCTTGATGCTGAAAATTGGCAACTTTTCCCTGTTTTACTCCCAAATCTGTAAGATATATCTTTCATGAAATTAATTTTTTTCTCAGATTTAACCTTTTTTGTTATATAAGTGAATGCCACGTCATTGAATATTCTGCACAAATTATGATTATACTACTAGTTTAGTACATCACTGCATCGATAGTCCATTTACTATTTTACTCAAATATGTATTTCATTTATTTCAGGTATGACTCTGTATTAAATCCAGTAGGGTTTGCATCTCGACTACAGAATTTAGTTAGTGCATTTGATATCAGCTTTGGTGCAAAATTTATAGAAGATTATGTGTCAGGTTTGAACTGACATGCATGCTTTTTTCCCCTGCCACTCACTGTAGATGCCTTATCATTCTAACTTTGATCTTTTGTAAGATATTTATTCCACCCTGATATCTTGTTCATTTATCTTAGACAGCTGAAAACCCAGGTTTCGACAATTTGAAATCACTCAATGCCATACCTCCTCCGACGGTTTTAGATCGGGTACTGAAGGAACTCTTCCATGATGGTATTTCCCAAATGTCTTTATTCTTTATGTGAAGCTCTTTATTTTGAGTCTGTTATTGAGAAAAAAAAAGAGGTTGGAAGAATTTTAATTGCATTGAAATTAATTGCATTGTGGGAGACCAACAATCTCCCACTTGGAATTATAAGGGAGGCATAAGTTAGATGGAGAATATTCTTCATGGGCTAATAATTCTTATTGGGCCTGTTGGTTAATTAGTTATCATGGGTTAGGGCACGCCTAGTTATCATGGGTTAGGGCACGCCTCCCTAGATAACTAATTATAAATAGCATCTAATTTTTCTCTTGTAATTGTGCTGGATAATTTTCTGTCGTCTGTAATTCTTGTCACCAAGGGTAGGAGGAACCCAATTACCCCCGGGGAGTAAGCACAACAGAACTTCGTTAACAAAACATTCTCTTTTTTTGTGTGTTCTTATTTTTCCTTCCTCCACTTCTATTTTTTCTGATCTGATTACACGTTTCAGATCAGTACTTTTGTGCGAGGTCAGAATTGAGAGAATAGAGAGATCCACCATTCTCGTGTGAGGTAGAGAGAATATGATCCGGAGAGATCAGATCTGTCCGTGGATTGCAAATCGACTTACAGGATGATCATAGTTCATCTTGTTCTCTTCATAAACCACTTCATCTCGTTGTGGAATGTAGTTCGGTTCATTTGAGTTAGCCATAGAAGTAGAAAAGAAGAAAAAAGGTAAAAATTGAAAAATAAATGAAAGGTCTGGAAATTTTTTTTCCACCTCAATACCAGTCGTCGGAGATCACCGGAGGATTGGAAAAGATTGGGGGAGGATTGGCGAATGTTTTGGGGAGTTCTAGAAAATGCAAGGAAGCTCTAAAATCTATTTATTTAAAATAGTTAAGTGAATCGGATTTGGGTCATATCCGACCCAGATCCTATTAAGGCCTAAAACCTAGAGGCTCCTTGAAAAGCGCCCCTAGGTGGGCGCACTTTTGGGCACGTATTTGGAACCTTAAGATGTATTAGAATTTATGACAAGGAGAACCAGAGTGAACTGTCATAAAATTTAGGAACAAATTTTACTCTGATACTAGGCTTATCTTTAACCCGGCAATATTTAAGGAGGCTATGAGCAATAAGAAAGTGCTCTCCTTAGTCCTTAGTTACTTTAAATGACTGAATTCTATGTATAGACAATTGTGATAAGTGTGCCTACTCTCAACACATGTAAGCCTGTATATCGGTCGGATTCGGATCGGATATGCAAGTATCCGAATCCGAATAATTATCCGGATATCCGAATCCGACCGAATAAAATCCGGATTTGAAAATCCGAATCCGGATTTTCGGATAATCCGAATCCAGATAACTTTAGGGTTAGGGTTAGGGTTATGATTTAATAATTATAAGTTAATAAGTTATAAAGATTTATAATTATAAAGGTAATTAGGTTTAAGACTTTAAATGTTTAATGATTTATAATATAAATATAATAATATTAATATTAATTTATTATATATTTATCCGGATATCCGAATTCGGAATTCTTAAACAAATTCGGATTTTAACGGCGATTTTCCGGATATCCGAATCCGACCGAATAAAATCCGGATTTCAATTCAGGTATCCGAATCCGAAAAATCCGAATCTGGATAGTTATATTCGAATTCAAATGCGGATTCGAATACGGATTCCGGTATACCATTTACAGGCTTAAACACATGGAATGATTATGTGGAAAAGATAGGAAACATGATTTCAGCGAATAGTCACCATTTTCTAGGAATTTTTCAAGCTATTGAAACCATAATTCCTAAAAAATGCTTATTGGGCTTGGGCATATTGGGTAATATTTCAGATTGCAGCTTGGCACATCTGAAGAGAAAGATGTAACAGAATACACGAAGGGAAAAAGACCCATTGGCCCATCGTCAGGGACAAGATCCAAAGTGATCCCATAGTTATTTTCGACTGTAGCAAATTGAAGGCAAGGATGAGCTATAAGGAAGCTTTGGTATTTTTTTCCTTGGCAAGACAACCTTAGCTTGCCCTAAAATAGTAGCATTTGTATAATACAGTCTAATCTACTTGTATTTAACTACTATAATTGATGGAAAATAAAAAATATATTGTTGGCAAAAAAAATTGTGATAAGGTAATGTAAGCTTAGACTGTAGTGTTGGAGAAGCGAACTGAATAATTGAAGTCACCCGAGAAACACTGTTCCGATGAATAGTAACCCGAGAAAGGTCTCATTAGGGTTTGGATTCCACCAAACAATAATCAACAGAAGATTAGAATCCACCAATCAACTATGGTAAGATTGATAGGAGATGATCGTAAATCTAGAAAAAGTAGAGAGATGAGTAATCGAAAATAATACCTTGATAGGAATAATTCAATAACTACCTTTCTGTTCAGGGTCCACTCTGATTTTATACTCATTGTGTAAGAGTGGAAATTACAAAATAAGAGTTAAAGGGTCCATTTAGAGGCCTTGGCCCATGTCTTGAGCTAACTCAAGATATTTATCAGATGTGGTACAATAAAGGGCTACTTCATAAGGTCTCTTGTGGGTGCATATCATTGTAAGTTTGGAAACACATGGGAATAATTTTTTTTCAAGATGTAAATATTTATTGCATTTCTGTTTCTAGCTAGCTTGCAATTTTGTTTCCCTAGTTTGTAATTTTAATTTTTTTTTTTTTTTAGCTTTTCATTTATGGAAAAAATTTGCCATTTGCAAAGAAGATATAGCAATCAAGGTTTGAATAGTGCGTGCTATAGCGCGGCAGCGCGCTATATACCGCATAGCGTGGGTAGACGGCGCTATCTACCCACGCTATGGGAAGTGGACCTTTAGGCAGCTCCGAGTTAGGATCTCCCCAAATACCCAAATAGGGTTAGTATTTATATAGATTTCTCTTCCAGATCTCACGATTTCTCCCCATTTCTCTCCATTTCTTCCCATTTCTGCCCATTTTTAAAACTATTGATTTAACTTGATTACTAATTATTGTAATCTAAATTTTTTTTTAAAATACACTTGGCACCATGGAGGTGCTATAGCACCCTATATTCCCATAGCGCGGGTAGCCGGCATAGTAATTCATCTAATCATTAAAGTGTCTTTCTTTTCAGGAGTTCAAATTTCAAATAATCAAAAGCGTGAGCATAGTAATTCTCATGCTATTAAAGGCGCTCCTTTAAACTCTCTATTTGGTCAATTTTGTCTCAATGCTCTTTGGTTTGGATCTTGTAATATTCGTGGTAGGTAATAATTATAGTATTATACCCGAATTTCAGTTTCTTTATTGTAAAATGGCAATCAATGCTATAACATTGATTGGCATTTTATGATTTTCTTATTGTTCAACTTTTCAAAAATAACTTGGTTTTGTCTCTTTTTTAAATCTTGGCGAATACAGCAATAGCAGCACTTTGGATAGAATTTGTGAGGGAAATTCGCTGGTACTGGGAAGAGTCAGAACCATTACCTGGAATGTTGGCTGATGGTGTTATAGATCTGTCTACATGCATAATTCACCAAAAATTACAAATGGTATATATTATAATTATAGTTGATGTATTTAGGATTATGTTATATCATTTAGATGGGTTAATATTTTTAATTGTTGTAAGTTTATATTTAATTTGACTAAGTGTTTTTTAAGGTAACCACGAATAATACTAATATATTTTTTTAAATTATACTTTAGGCAGTAGTTCTTCATTTCTTTAATTTAGTTTATCAGAAATCTGAATGTTTCTCCATCACCCATTCTTCTCCATTGTGGTTCACTTCACAAGCACTTTGATGATTTTCTTTTGAGTCATAGAATCTTCTCTTTCATCCCCAATGTATTCCTGGTAAACCCCTAGATCTTTTTGTTTTTCGTTAAAATTAAATCTCGTTTTTTGTAGCTTTCCAATTGCATCAAAAAAGGACAGGGGCGTGATCATTCCAAGAGCACTAAGAATGAAGAATGTACTTTTGAAACTAAGGTGATCCATATTCCTTGCTTCTCAATTTATTATTATTTCTATTTGCATCAAATTTCTTATGTGTTATTGTAATGCGGTAACATAGGAAGAATCTCAAGATAACAGCAAGCACTTGAAAAGACCATCATATGCTGGAAAACAAATAAAGAATAATATTAGGTCAGCTGGGCAATCATCTTTACCATTATTTGATGAATTAATTTAAATTTAGAATGTGGAGAATGAAATAGCAACTAACCATGTTATTAAATTTCCCTTTTTTTCTTCCTGGTTTCATACAGTTATTTGCAATAAAAATAAAAAATATTATTTTTGTTAAGGGTTTAAGTCTTGAATTTATATGAAACCAAATTGTACAAGCCAAATGAACTTTTTATGTATGTCAAAAATAACTCGGATTAACAAGATCTGGAATCCGATCTTGATTTGCTGGAGATTAAGGTTTATCAGAATCCATCGTTTAAGAAACTAGAAACCACCAACAGGATTCGGGAGAGAAAAAATAAGGAACTAGAAAGTACCTTTTTGGAAGAATAATAAGATAATCTATTGGGACCCTCCTTCTCAACCTATCTTTGAAATCAAGCCTCAACCTCATTGGTTATACTTTGAGAACATGTCTTGAGGCATATGATCTTATTGTATTATACTTGAGTGCTGCTTTTATGCTTAGAGCGCGAACACAAAAAATTAGAAGATCAATGTACTCAACTTCAAAAATACTGAACAGACAGGGTGATGTAGTCCAACCCATTGCGCTAAAAACTCCTCGAGCCATAGGTTTGTTAGAGTGTGTAGACGTTTTTCATCAAGGGCATTAATTATAATTAGAATAATTAAAATTAATGTAGGCCTTTTATGTGCCATTAGAATTAAATAGGTTTAATTCTGTTAAATGGGCTTTAAGCCTTGTAATGGGTATTAGGGTTGCAAACACAAAACGGCAACCCTAATCTCCTATATAAGTATCTTGTAATTACTTGTACTTTTTGTGAGAGAAAAAGAAGAAGAGGAGACACCCCGTGGACGTAGGCACATTGCCGAACCACGTAAATCTGTTTTGTTCTTGTTTTTTGCTCGATTTTCTCAGTTCGATTTAAGCATCGATCCTATCAAGGTCTACCCATTTAATTGGGCTGACCCATTCCCATTGGAGATTTCCACTCTCACCGAATGGGAATATAAAATATAGGAGTGGACAAATTGAGAAAAGCTCTTCTTAGCCGATCATTGTGAGTTTTTACACTCTATCTTTTATTTTCTTTTTTCTTAATTCTCCTAGAACTATTTTCTTCTCCCCTGATCGGTGATATCAGATCTGGTTGTTATTATTTCATTGGTGGAATTCAATAAAATAGTAACTCTCCTATAATTATTTGAACATCTTTAATCACAAATCTCAAATCTGTGATATCTACTCCACTACTGTGATCGACCTATATTACAGAGACAACAAGTTGTAACCAGATCAACTTTGGAACAAAACAGTATGAGATATTTCAAGAACTCATTTAATGATACCAGTACACAATCCCCAATTCTGGTTAGGACCAGTACACAATCAACAATCAAAGGAAGAAGTGGTAAGAACCATCCTCTTCTCTGACTGCAGGGCCTGATAGTTTTACCACTGATTTTTTTTTAATTCTGGTCCGAGCTGAAGAGTACAATTATGAATAGTGTAGCATAATTCTTTAAGAGCGAGCCCCTTCTCCAAGCATCAAATCATACCTTCCTCACACTAATCTCAAAAACCCGCACAACCATGGATATAGATTACTTCAACCTATATCTTGTGTAAATATACATAAACCCCTCACCAATCTTTTAGCTGATATAGATGACTTCAACCTATATCTCAGAGCTCATATCCCTCCATCAAACAGCCTTTATCCAAGGCAGGCACATTATTAACAATACAATCCTAGCAGATGAAACGATCCATGGGTTTGGCAAAATTAGAATTTTAAAGACATGTTGCCTTAGCATTGATCTTAAGAAGGCCTTTGATACTGTAAGGTGGAAGGCAATCACAACCACATTGAGGGCCATGGTCCATCGGCTTCTCCCAAGTCCCAACAATTCACAAACACCATAGGTAATTGTATTTCCCATACAAAAGTATCCATGTGGTATATTGACGGAGAGGTGTAACGGGGTAAAGTGCGGAACCTTCTCTATTTGATCTGGTATAAGGAACGAGATTTTTCATCTAGGGAATTAAATACATTAACTCAGCGGGGGCTCAATGGCTAAGAGTTAGTGCTATTTAGAATTAGACTCCATTCACTAATCTGGGTTTGCATATAGTACAAATGTAGATTGTGGGTAGGGTGTACCCCTCGTCACTATAGGGATAGGATATTGTATATTTTGCTTGTGAACTTTTCTTTGATTTAAATGGAAAAAAGAAACTTCTTTGCAATTTGAAACTCTCTATATGGTAGTTGCATTTAAAATTCAGCGTCATTTAATAAAATCTAATATGAATTAACATAAACAGTCACTCAGCCTCAAAAGAAAATGCATACACTCAGGATGAAAATATGTTTGGTCCGTCAAATCCAGAACAATCAGATTGTGTAAGGAAGGGATCTTCTGGTGTTGTGGAATCTATAATGCTCTTGCATTCAAATCAGATGATGCATGCTCCATATACACAGGTTTTTAAAAAAACATTGTCAATGACTTTCTTTGTTTCGAACAAAATATTGGTGAATTGTTAATTACATTAAAATATCTGTGATTAGTAATTTAGTATATAGACTTTGTTGATTATTTTTAATTCATTTAATTTTATTTGGAATTTTAATTTGTTAACTCTAGGAAGCTCCATTAATGACAGAGGATATGCATGAAGAAAGGCTTCATACAATTGAAGCTTTTGGCGATTCGTTTGTAAGTAGAAGGGTTATTTTTCATTTTTCTTATATACATTTCTAACATAATTTTCTAAATATCAACGAATACTTTCTATTAGTTCATTAAATTATTTTATATAATGATTGTCGTCGTTGAATTCTATACACTTATACTAAACTAGGAAAAGTAGGGATCGTAGAGAGAATACTTTCTTATTTCATATTAAGGGAGGATGCTCTTCCAGATCTTATACATGCAATTAATTAAACTAACAGTTGTGGTTCATAAATAGATCATTTTTCTACCTGACCCTTCGGCGTTGTAAGTGATCACCGAGGGTCTGCTGGCCGGTGACGGTAAGTCTGGATGGGAACTTCTAACGAACGTCGCAAAAACTCTTGTTACTCTTGGTACGTCTGGAAAGTTAT
This sequence comes from Zostera marina, assembly GCA_001185155.1. Classification (NCBI taxonomy): domain Eukaryota; kingdom Viridiplantae; phylum Streptophyta; class Magnoliopsida; order Alismatales; family Zosteraceae; genus Zostera; species Zostera marina. Next base: position 389,646 of record LFYR01000537.1, on the reverse strand, counting down.
TTCTGGATCCTTACGTTAATACGCTATCTGTGGAGCGTCGAGAATATCGGATGGTGGATCGACATTCACCTGCTCATGTTGCTGCCTCGAATCTGGTGGATCAGTGCGAGTGCAGATTCCTCCTCAAGTCTTGGAATCCTTCCCACATTACAGTTACAAGATCTGCTATTCTCAAACATGGCTAGTGCTTGCACAACTCAAGCTCTGATACCACCTGGTGTAGCCAAAGCTCTAAGAACAAGCAAATGCAAGGAAATTGATAGAATCAGCAACTGGTTACTAAGTTCTTGGAATCCACCAGGAATCGATTAAGAACAGGGAGGTAAAGAAAGAGATCAACAAAGGAGAAGAGTAAAATAGAACAAAGGGAGTGAGTGATACCTGGATAATAGCACAATAATAAAAACTCTTCCTCCTTGAGTCAAAGCCCTTTTAGAAAGGAGGGATGGCCCGACCTTGGTCGAACCATGTATGGGTCAGACGGTCAGTCCTTCAGAATAAGGAGGCCCACTTTGTCCTACATCAATAATTTCTTCTCCAATCTATTTGAAGTCTATAGCATGCTGAATCACTGAAGTATAATTACTATGCACTGCATCAAAAGTACTTTGTTCTCATTGTACATTATTGTCTTGACAATTGAATTTTCTGCTTATTTATTTTATTTTATTTTATATTATCATTATTATTTAATGTACGGATATATTAGTAACATATTACTAACACATTTTTCCTATCAGAGCTTTTCAGCTATATTGGAGAGAAATATCTTGTCTTCAGGTGCATTACATTTCTTATTTGAAGTATTTATCATTTAGTCATTTACTATTAAGTCATTTAAGTGTGGTTTAGACTTTTAAATTTTTACCCTACACTAATACAGTAAAAAATAATGATTTAGATATTTAATTATCTGCAGTCACCCGTAACACCAAATATTTACCATTTAAAAAAAATGATGACCTTTTAATTTTTTTAGATATTTCACTATAATGAGTCATTCCCTAAAAAAACATTAGCACATTCTAGGCTAACAACAAAAATACTATCGGGAACCTCACAAATACTACCTAGAACCTGAAATTATAAAGGATGTGAGCATTGCATATGAATCTACATCCTATAAGAAGCACAATCTTTCACAGATTGAAATACAAGCTATACGCTCATGGGAGTCCAACCTCTTGAGGCTTCAGTCCTTGGCCAGTTAGTCAGGGTCATAGCTGTATAAGAGATAGACAATGTTTTTACATTTACTGTACTTGCATTTCCCTATATTCTGTAATCTTGGGCTATGCCAACCTCCTTTTTCAATAATGAAAGTTTTAATTTCTCAAAAAAAAAAATGATGCAGTCAATATCTGAGGATAGAACAAGAAGAGTGAAGCTCTTCTTCAGATCAAGAGAAGAAGGATCTTAGAATCCACCAAGAAATTAAGAGAGAAATCGATAGAAGTAGAAAGTAGAATGAAAGTAAGCAAGAAGAGTAAAGCAAAGAGAGAATAATACATTTAGCACAATAATCAATAGTCATCTCCTCCTTTGGGCCCATAGTATTTATACTCACATCATGGGTAAATGGACAGCCCAATGATGTGAATTCAACTCTATTAGAAAGAGTGAGAATTGGCTTGACCTTGGTCAAGCCAATTATGGGCCATGTTAAGACTGTTGGACCCACCTTGCTCTTGAGTGCAATACAGATCCTGATCATAATAATTAATGAAGCTTTGGACTGCATCAGATTACCACTTAGAGACAGACTATCATTTAGATTTCTCCAACTACGTGGTGCATATTAAAATCATGATTTTATTCCCATGTCCTTTGGAACCATGAATCTTTTAGTTTCACTAATATTTTAATCAAAATTTTAAACTCTCAGCCCCTTTCATTTGGATGATATCACTACCATATTTATTAATACTTTTAACCAGATATGTCAGCATTTAAAGCTGCAAATCCAGATTCTGTTTTTGAAGATTTTATTCGATGGCATTCACCTGGTGATTGGGAGAGTGATGAAATTGATGACAAAGGCAAATCTATCGAGAAGAGAGTAGAACAATCTAAATGTAAATGGCCTCCTCATGGAAGGCTTTCAAAACGCATGTCTGAACAGGGGAACTCATGGAGGCAGATCTGGAATGATTCTGATTCTTTACCTGCAGACCAACAGAAACCTCTTATTGATCCTGTTCGAGAGGGTGAAAAGGTTTTGCTTTCATTTTATATTTTTTCCATTAGTTCATATCAACATCTTTATTTATTTATTTAACTTCTAGTTGGAACATGATAACCAGTCCAGGTATAATTGATATGCCTCTAAGAAGAGTTACAGAACCCCCATGCATTCATAGCATTGAGTCATTGATCTCAATTTTTGGAAAATGAGGCTTTTTTTAAAGATAATCACGTTAAAACAGTTAATATCTTTTAAATTTTCCTTAGTAAGGATTTTTAATAGCCTTAGTTTTCGCTCACACCAAATATGACAGGCAGAACATCCAATAGCAGCCTAGTGAAGAACCCCACAACTTGAGGTTGCGGAGAACCTTTCGATGCTTTTAAACATTTCCCCAATCCTGATGTTTCTTCTGATTGTTTGGGACTGTTGATTCTTCTCCAAACAGCAGAGTTAAAATCAAGATTGTCTATAGTAGACATAGTTATTGTTTGTAAATATCATTGACTCAGCTTCTTGAAAGTAGTGAGCAAAATTCATCCCAGCCTCCATAGCATAGTGGAGAACTTATTTGCCATTTTGGACTAAATGTTATTGCCAAGTCGTCATCAAAATTGTTCTGAGGCACTCTATGGTTCTTCTCATGCTGCTACTGTGGTATCCCCAGACCAAACACCACTCTAATTGTTTCCATAAATCAGTATCTGCTGAATCTTTTTCTTGCTGGATCCATTCCGGAAATGACCAGAACTTTTCTAATGCTAACCTCTGTTCCTTTGTAATTGCAGGGTAATTATTGTAAATTACCTATATTTTCGTGATCATGTGACCAGCTGCATCGTATCAATGCATGACCACTTGTAAAATATTAGTTAATATCCATTCCTCTCGAAGGGGTAGATCAATGTGTATTATTCTGTCTTTTACATATAACTAATTTCCATAGAATTGGAGTAACTGATCTAACTAATTAGTAATTACATCATAATAAAAATTAATTGAATCACTAATATATATACCCAAAAGCGAAATTTTGTGTGTCCTCCGTCAAGTCCTTCATTCAAAACTCTTTGGCAACCACTTCAATTTCTTAATCTACTAGTGGCCGAAATTGCCAACAAGAACCAGCCTAGGATAATTGATCCTTCTCAATCGCTGTTTCATTCTTTGACACCACTGTTCCTTCAACAAATTTCATGAATTTGTTCCCTGGGAGGATGGCTGCAAACTATGTCAGGCAAAGTAATTGCTCCTGTTGAGAGTTACAGTCTTGACATGTTCATGACAATAAGATTCTTTGCTCCAGTTGTTGATTCAAGGAGCATAACAGACTTCATGATAGGATCGATGCTTAAATCGAACTGAGAAAATCGAGCAAAAAACAAGAACAAAACAGATTTACGTGGTTCGGCAATGTGCCTACGTCCACGGGGTCTCTTCTTCTTCTTTTTCTCTCATAAAGAGTACAAGTAATTACAAGATACTTATATGGGAGATTAGGGTTGCCGTTTTGTGTTTGCAACCCTAATACCTATTACAAGGCTTAAAGCCCATTTAACAGAATTAAACCTATTTAATTCTAATGGCTCATAAAAGGCCTACATTAATTTTAATTATTCTAATTATAATTAATGCCCTTAATGAAAAACGTCTCCACACTCTAACACTGTCCATTCTCTGCGAATTCCATGCTCTTCACAAAACTTTTTGAACTCTGTGTTGTCATACTCTCCACCATTATCTGACTTGAGACACTTCAACTTGCAACCTGTCTCAGTTTCTACCTCTGCCTTCTACTTCTTGAAAATCGAGAACACTTCTGATTTGTTCTTCAAGAAATAGACCCAGACCTTCCTTGTGTTGTCATCAATAAAGGTGACATAAAACTTGGATCCTAAAATGGAATCCACCAGGGCTGGTCCCCACACATCAGAATGTACCAATTCCAGCTTTGCTTGCTTAACTTGTGGGGGTGTTTTGGAGAAACTAAGTCTTTTCTGCTTGTTGACAATGCAGTCTTCACAAGTCTCCATATCATCCCAAGTTATCTTTGGAAACTTGCCGTCCTTCACTAGTACCTTCAGACCCTTTTCACTAATGTAACCCATTCGTTTGTGCCACAAAGTTGAGTTCTCTGCAATACTGATTGATGCAAACAGATTGGACTCATCTGTCAAGTACAAGGTGCCATTCTTCTATCCTCTTGCAACTATTCTAACTCCTTTGGTAATTTTTCAAGGTCTATTTCCAAAACTGGCCTGTATACCATCATCATCTAGTTGACTAGTTGCTTTGACAACTGATGGGGGTGAAACCCGACCAGTACTCCAAGACGCGCAAGCAAGCGCCAAGCGGGGAACTCCGCGGGAAACCGGACCGGAACTCAAGTGTGCAGAGCTCTGCTTCGCTAGGAATTCTTCTTCTCCAAATGACTTGCCTTCAATGAGTGGGGGGTGCCCTCTATTTATAGGGATTCTTATGGGGGTGATCTGGTCATTTGGGCAGTAACCGCCTAACTGCCTAACTGATCAGATTGGGTCCAGGGGTCGACTTTCCAGAGATCGACTTTCTGGGGGTCGACTTTTCCTGGTGATCGACTTTATTCAAAAGTCGATCCCAGGGAAGTCGATCCTCAGGAAAGTCGATCTTCCTAAGATTCGACCCGGGACCTCCCCAACCCTAGAATAGATACCTCAACTCATCTTAGGCTATCCGGACTTCTAGTTGCTGGTAGGTTGTGACCGTGTTCGGGCACCAACAACTTTGGCACAAATCTGATATTCTTCAGAATCCACAAACCCTGCTTGGTCTGGATATGTGCTTCACCTCTTCCACAGACTTCCAATGCTTTGCCATCAGCTAGGTGGACTTTGCTGATTTCTGTATCTCTATAGTTCTTTAAATTTTCCTTCTTGTAGGTCGAGTGGAACGAAGCACCTGAATCTAACACCCAAGAGTCCACAGAACTCACTACATAGCACACCAATGCATCATCTGAACCTTTTGAATAGTTTGCACTGTATTCAGATTCTTTTCCCTTAGATTGTTTCTTTGGAGCCTTGCAATCTGACCTGAAATGGCCAGGCTTGTGACAATTCCAGGAAATCACATTTTTCTTCTCTTTACTCTTACCTCGGGACTTCGAATTGCTTCTGAATTTTCCTCTATTCCGACTTCTGCCTCTGCTCTCCAAATTCAGTGTTGTAGAAGATGACTGAGTCTTGCACTTTCTCCTGATTTCTTCAGAAATAATCAGGTCCCTTATATCGTCCCATTTAAGCTTTCCGTGAGCAATAGAGCTACTCACACTTGTAGCAACTTGTTCCCAACTTTCTGGTAGAGATGATAACAAAATAAGTGCTCTAAGTTCATCTTCAAAGTTGATATCCACAGAAGACAACTGTGTCAACAGCACATTTACTTGATTCACATGATCAACAGCATTTGCTCCTTTACCCATCTTGAGATTGAATAAATTACGCATCAGAAAAACTTTGTTTGTTGCTGTAGGCTTTTGATACATATTCGTCAAGGTTTCCAACACCTCTATTGTAGTGGTGCACTTGGAGATGTTGAAGGCAACATTCTTAGCCAAGGTGGGGCTAATAAGGCTGATAGCTTTTCTGTCGAGAAGCTTCCAATTTGCATCACTCATATTTGTCGGTCTTGTGCCCAACATCGAAGCATGAAGATTCTTTGCATAGAGGTAGTCCTCTATTTGCATTTTCCAATATGCAAAATCATTCCCTTCAAACCTATCGACCCTATGCTTTATTTCATCCGCCATTCCAAGCACAACTACTGCTTTCGAAGGTCTGGATATACGTCGATAGAGGGTTTACAAACCCTAACCAGAAAAACCGCCGACCTGAAAATATATAAAAAAAACAGAAAAATCGCCGACCACAAAAAAAACTGACAGAACAAGAGTAATTGCAGGTCTGAAAAAAAAACACAAACTTAACACGCCGACTGGACCAAGACAGACCCGTCGACTGGAAGATCGCAGAAAAAAAAGAAACGCCGATCTGGATGAACGCAAGGAAAAATAAATCCGCCGATCTGGATGAACGAAAAAGAAGAAACCCGTCGATCTGGATGACCAGGACAAACTCGTCGACTGGAAGACAGAGGAACGCCGGTCCAAAAAACCCTCCCTCTGGAAAACCCTAGTCGATCAGAAAAACGCCAATTTTTTCTCTTTCTTTTTCAATTTTTAATCCAACCTCGCTCTGATAGATCCTCTCCTCTTGTTGGAAACTTCAAAAAAAAAAATCGTGAACAGTAACTCCGTCGATGAACAATGTTCGTTTTTCATTCTAGCACCTTCTTGGATCTGAAACAAGGCTCTGATACCAATTGATAAGATCGATGTTTAAATCGAACTGAGAAAAAAAAGCAAAAAACCAAGAACAAAACAGATTTACGTGGATCGGCAATGTGCCTACGTCCACGGGGTGTCTCCTCTTCTTCTTTTTCTCTCACAAAGAGTACAAGTAATTACAAGATACTTATATGGGAGATTAGGGTTTCCATTTTGTGTTTGCAACCTTAATACCCATTACAAGACTTAAAGCCCATTTCTAATGGCTCATAAAAGGCCTATATTAATTTTAATTATTCTAATTATAATTAATGCCCTTAATGAAAAACGTTTCCACACTCTTAACACTCCACACCACCAATCACAGCACTTGTCACCTTCATTTCAGATATGGTGTGCAGTGGAAGAACCCAATTTGAGTGATGAACGCAGTCAGATTAGAAAATACCACCTTAGGATATAAATCCCTCCTAGGCAACTGATATCATATAAGAACAAAGCATATATATACTGAAAATAAGATCCCCTCTTCGACGCATTTGTAGGAGTGTATATACAGCTTGAAGATAACAACATTCTGTTATCCTCTGCTGTCCACTAGGATACTCACTCACACCTAAAGTTAATAGGATCTTAACTTATTCTGTAGTAATTACAAGTATTAATTAATCACACTAATAGATGCAACATATAATGAACTACCTATATTGTAACAGATTAGTTTTTTCTCCTATTGACCGAGATAATTAAGTAAAGCCTATTTTTCTTCTTCCATGTGTATATGTTTTTTAATTTTATTTTGTCAGTTGTTATATTTAGCATTTTTCAATTTGTTATGTTATTAATTATTATAAGTTTAGAATAAAATTCCAATGAGCTCACCTAATATGAGCTCAATAGTGCTCAAGTCTGTATGGGGATGTGTGCAACCAAAACATTAAAAAACAATATAATTAAAGGACGATTCAGATGACTTTACACAATATCCAACAACTCAGATAGGATGAGCGTTTTTGAGCTCACCCTATGCTGAGCTCATTGGAAAAAAGTTGTATAAGTTTATAATCATATTTCCTTTTGTATCTTATGCAATATTATTATACGTAGGTACTCCATTACTTAGAAACGCTGTCACCCCATCTTCTGCTTGGGCAAATTATCTGTACTGCTTTCAGAGCCTCACTTGGTGTACTAAACCATACTTCCTTTGGCAATTTAAAGCACATGAAAACCAAAATTGGGCAACTCTACCAGACTATAGCATTAAGTCTAAGAATTTTAAAAGGTATTATGGTAAAAAATATCATTTCCTTTTTTTCAACATTTTCTATTTAATTTTTCAATATGAAATTTTCTATTTAATTTTTCAATCTGAGATTTTCTATCTAAATAACATCCCTGTATTAGTATACTGTGCACTACAACAACAGAACATAGTTGTATGATGAATTATTGTCTTTTTGGTCAATAACATTATTCAAAAAGTACTAAATCCTTGTTTTTTGGTAAAAGAAAATTCTTATTCTTTAACTTTAAATGGGTGGTGTTATCGAATGACAGGAAATAATTTATCAGATAAGGAGGAATTGACTGTTGATTTGAAACGACTGTGTGTTGTTTTTGGGCATATTGAGAGGCTTCTTATTTTTGCTGCTTCAATTCATCGTAAGTTGTTGGATATTCCTCGTCTATCAGAAGCAATATTCAATGATTATTTTAATTATTACCTTCCAAAAATGGGAACAAGCTTTGAAAGTATATGTTACGATAAGGTACTTGAGATTCCATATTTTTTGTACTACTATTCTATATTTTTATAGTAATGACAATCACATCTATGAAATTCTTCAAATCATCTGTTAATCTAATTTATGTCTAGGAATTTTTTTCGAAGCAAAAAGTGAAATTGAAGGAAAAAGAGGCTGTTGCAAGGTTGTTTCCTCCTCCCACTGCAAACCAGTCATGGAGGAAAGTACTGAGCATGGGAAATCTCTTAAATGGCCATGAACCACTCCTTAGAGAAATTATATTTTCTGTCTCTGATAAAGTGGGCAATGGCAGCCGTTATGGATCAAATTCTCCAGAGTCTCACATTGAAACTGAAACACACCGGATGTATATCTGTGGAACATCTAATGATTTGCAGGTTGGTCTTTCAGTAATTTCTTGGGATTGACTGACGATTTAAGTACACTTTTCTATTTATATTCTAACAAAGATACTGTTATAAATTATAATATTTGGGTTTTCATAAAATCAGGGTCTCTATACTTTTCCTTCATATTTTGCTTGTTCTAATGCTAATTGCTTATCTTGTCGTTCTTATTTTTGTATTTACCCCCTCGTAATTCTATTTAATCTCTCCATGAATTTGTGAAAGGTTGAGTGTGGAAGGTCATCTACAAGACCACAAGTCACAAAATAGTTTTTTTTATAACTAAATGCCTAGTTCATGCAAGTGGAATTGAAAAAAATACATACACATATGAATAAAATCTATCGATTCCTTTTTACCAGCCTTCCTTTATACCCTCCTTGTAGTTCAATAACATTGGGCCTGCAATGTTGGAAATGGGCTCCAGGCCCATGTATAATGTTCCTACATCATTACATGTCAACATTACAAAAATCCTACAAATGGTGTATCCATTTTGTGTTTGGAAAATCCTACATTTTAACATTCCACTGATCTATGAAGAAAATCTAACTATTCAGCACACAACATTTTAAATAGAGTTGACAACATAGTTTCTGCATTTTCTTATTTCGTTGTCTTTGCTTCACCACTAATGAGGGTTGATGATGTGTGGGCTAAAGGTTGGTTCTTACACACGCAAAAATCTTTTTGTTACAAGCTAGTGAAATTCTCCCTTTGTCACAAATGACACTCTTATTACAAGTGGAATTATTTCTAAGGTTTCAATCCCCCCTCCCTTATGGTCAAAGGAGGGAATTTATACTACTCCGGGTTCATACGGTCCATGATCCAGTTCTTGGGCCATGGTACCAACAAGGGTCAAATTTCATCAGCACTCGGAGAGATGTTTGAGTTTAATGTTCAACTAGGTTAAAGACCAAAAGCTCAACTGCTGATGGTGTGCTCTACTTCTGATTTTTTTAAATGAAAAAGATATGATACTCCTTTACTCCTATTTATAATCTTAACCTAAGGCGTAACGATCTTATTCTCCAATGATTTTCTTTTTGACTACACAATTCACACGATCAGTTGTCCGATTAGCTCCTCTAGCTAGACCCAATAGTAGTGTGTGATTCAACAATGTGTCATCTATCAAGGTCTCACCTAGGTGAAAAACCTGACCATTGTGACTTGTGAGGCATATTGTTCATCTTCATAAAGTACGAGCTTTCTAGGTCTAGGTCTTTTTATCATTGTCCTAAACCTCTTGTTCTAGTATCACGATTCTTTGTATGAGTATTTGTATTATCAACCACATATGCTAACTTTGGTCATTATGTCTAATGGAGACTACACGAAAACCTCTAAAAGTTTGTAGTCCTTAAGAAAGTCATTAAATACATCAGTCTCTCCTTTGATTCAATGTATTACAAGAAGAACTGTTGTCACCTTTTGGAGACATCTATGATGAAAGTATGAGAGACCAACCTTTGAGACAACGTATCTAGTTATTATATAACTAGATTATATAGCTAATAGGAGAGAGTCAGTGAGCTTCTTGCTCATTTTTTTACTTCTGTTTTATTTCTATACTCTATTTTTGTAAACTGAGCAATAGCCTTAAAAAAAAACCTCTAAAAGTGATGAAATAAAGTGAATTTTTTTGATTAAACTGGAATTTTTTCCCAGAAGTGAATTTTGTGACTGATTAAAACTTAAAAGTAATGAAATTACCATCATAAAGACCAAAAGTTACTTGTATATTTCAAACTTTCATTATCTTTTTTGATGGACATTAAGTTCGAGAAGATTTCAATGTCGTTAGACCTAACTTTAACTTAAAGTAAGGTTAATTTTAATCTCTCTTGATATTTTAATCAATTCATTTTTTTTAATTTAATTATAGAATCTTATTATTTTTATATTACAAATAAGGATAACTAATTAAATAAATAAAATGTAAATTTTTTAAAAATAAAACATACATTTTTTATTTTCCTCCCTCACAATTTTGATCTTCCAAAATCTTTCTAATTATTTTTCACGATCTTGATCTCCAACCATTTTTTTATTTTCAACAATCTCACCGATCAAGAACCAATAACCTTACTGATCTACAACCAACAACTACATCGATTTACAAGCAACAACTTGATCACCGATCTACATGCAACAACCTCGCCGATCTGCAACCAAAAATCTCACCGACCTGCAACCAAAAATCTCAATGATCTCTATAACCACATTTCTTGATCAGTTTGATCTTCAATTCAATATTCTCATCTTCTAGAATTCGTTACGATAAAAATATAAACCTGAGCATGCAAACAAATGTAAACCTAAACATGTGAATAGTTGTAAATGTGAACATGCAACTAGTTATAAATCTGAACATGCAACTAGTTGTAAATCTGAACATGCAACTAGTTGTAAATCTGAACATGCAACTAGTTGTAAATCTGAACATGCAACTAATTATTGTAAATATAACATGCAATTAGCACCAGTGTAATTCCAGACTTTTGATAAATTTACATTCACTGCTAAACGACATTCCAACTACTTTTGATAAATTTTGTAACACATGTCCCCTAGCAAAATAAAAAAGGGCACCTTTCAAGGAAAGCTATTCCCACACCAAGCAAACGTTTGACCTAATACACATGGATTTATGGGGGAAGTGTTGAACGCCCTCGCATCAAGGACATTCATACTTCCTCACCATAGTAGATGATAGCTCGAGGATGACCTGGGTTTTCTTACTCAAAAGCAAAACCGAGGTGCCCAATATCTTCCGACAATTCGTCCTTAATGGATTAACTCAATACGGACTACGTTCCAAGATCATCAGGAGCGACAATGGAACCGAGTTCACTTTGGCAGAATTCCAGCATGGTCAGGTCTACGTCCCTTTAAATCACCAATTTTTTCTTTGTTTTTTGAACAAGCTCGGTCAGGTCACCTCCCCGCTTTGGAACTATCCCGCTTTTGTTACTATGACAATCATCGAAAAGCAAAAGCACCCTTACGCCACAAGAAGTAAGGGTAAAATGCCAGCAACAATTGAGCTGGAGCAGGGCGAGCAGTCTCGGCCAAAGAGGCCCGACGATGCTCAACCTGACCAAACAAACTCGGTTCCTCCACACGAGGAACACTTGGTACAGAAGGACCCCTCCACTCTGGAAGAGAGGTTGTCCAACTTCATGGAGAACATGGAGAGAAGAATGAGCAACCTCGAACAAGCGAGGAGTCAAAGGACCATCATCCGCGAAAAGGCGGATGAGTCAGGGTCTATCTATTCTCCATCTGCGGAGAAGACCAAACAGAGTTCCCGTCTTAAGACAAAGACAGGACCCAGTAAGAGTCGCTCTGAAAAGACTCTTACCACTCGGTTCGTGGAGGATCTTCGTCGGAAACTGGCCGACGACCCAGTCGTCGACAGTCCCCACGAAATGCTAAGGATCAAAAACGCTTCCTTTCACGTGGACCTTTTGAAAGGATCCTTTCCACCAACCTGGCGGGTATCCAGGATCGAAGCGTATGATGGTTCGAGTGATCCAAAAGATCACGTGAACCTCTACCTTAACATCTTGGAACCCCAGACCACCGATAATGGGTTATTGTGTCGGGCATTCCCCGACACTCTCAAGGGCAGCGCTTATCGGTGGTTCTCCGGTCTGCCAGTTGGCTCTATCACCAGCTTCGCGGACCTTTCCTCAAAGTTCATCGCCCAACATGTGGGGATGATCAGGATCAAACACAGTGCCAACGCACTATTGGCACTACGACAGGACAAGCTGTCTCTTCGGGACTTCACAATCAAGTTCACTTTGATGATGACAGAAGTGAACGATTTAATCCCAAGTCTGGCCATAGCGGGGTACATCAGAGGATTGATACTTTTCTCCCCATTGGCTCAGAACCTGAAGCTCCATAAAGTGGAAACCCTGCCCGACCTCTTCCATCGAGCTCAATTATACATTGAGATGGAAGAGGAGGATGAGAATAAGCTAGCGGAACTTGGGACCCCTAGCTTTAAAAAACGAGAAAGGGGTACACTAGAAAAAACAATTTCAATGGAACCCCTGGTAGGTACACCGACAACAGGGCTGAAGCTTTCAAAAAAGAGTGGAAGCCGAAACACGACAATAAGGTGTACCAGACCTCAATGAAGCAGTTGCCAAAGGGGAGGGACTTCACCCCGCTAACCATCAGCAAGGGCGAACTGTTGGAAAAGCTAAAGAGCCGAGCGGATCTGCCCGCTCCTCGCTCTTTAGACCTTGCAACCAAGGACAACCGTAAGAAAGGTGGAAGATACTGCAAATTCTATAAAGACCACGACCACCTAACTGACCACTGCAAGGAATTCTCGGGCTTTGTCGAGCAACTGATCTCGAAGGGAGAACTTGACAACTTCGTCAAGGGACCCCGAGGACGGGACACTTGCAAATCTGACCCGAAGGGGGAACGTCCACGTTTTCCTTCGCCAGATAGCGACAGCAGCGAGGATCGCCAACGGAAAACCATCAATATGATATATGGTGGTGGTTCTGTTGGTCAGAACAGAGGGTACGCCCGGAAGGTGCTGATGTCACAATCAACATCTCGAGACAACGGAAAACGGGTCCGCGAGGAGAAGTCTATATTCTTCTTGGAAGAGGACCTGGACGATGTTCTGCAACCTCACGAGGTTCTACTCGTGATCCAAGCAGACATCGGTCCCGATTCCCGAGTCAAGATGATGATTGTCGATAGCGGCAGTTCCGCGGACATCCTCTACATGGACACTTTCACCAAGATGGACCTTAAAAGGGAGGAGCTATCTCCCTGCAAGGAAGCCATCTACGGTTTTAATTACTAACATCGCTGCCCTAGTGGCCGGTGTTATTGATTTGAAAGTCTCCATCGGTTCCAGGTAAGGGAGGGTTAGTCGGACTTATCATTTTATAGTGGTGGAAGTAGAATCCACTTTCTATGGCATTTTCGGACGACCCTTCATTCATGGAATCAAGGTAGTCCCGTTTTCTTATCACCAGTGCATACGATACCCAGTAAAGGGGTTCATCGCAACAATCAAAGGATCACAAAAGGATTCTAGACTAGGGTATAAGAAGGCTACCCAACTGACAAGGTTAAACAACATGCTCGTCCATGCCCCGCCCGACATTGGGGAGAGGGAGAAATTACAACATGTGGACGAGACCGAAGTGTTTCAGCTAGAGGGGGGACATGTGACATTAGGAAAGGGGCTACCCTCTGATCTAAGGGCCAAGCTTGTGACTGTCCTGGAGGAGCACCAGGACAGGTTCGTTTGGGAGGGTGAGACACCGACACAGATTGCGCGTCAGATCGTGACAAACAAACTCAATGTCGACCCATCCATTCCAGCTCGACGTCAGAAATGTCGAGTACTCACTTCTGACAGGCGGGAGGCAGCCAATAAGGAAATATCGAAACTCTTGAATGCCGGACACATTCGGGAGGTCCGATATCCAACTTGGCTGGCCAACCCCGTCCTCGTCAAGAAACCTAATGGCAAGTGGCGCATGTGCATTGACTTCATGGATCTCAATAAAGCATGCCCCAAGGGCAGTTACCTGTTGCCGTCCATCGACGAGCTAGTCGATGGAGCATCCGGTAACGAACTCCTCTCTATGATGGATGCCCACTCAGGATATAACCAGATCCTGATGCATAAACCTGATGAGAAAAAAACATCCTTCATCACTGATTCAGGGACATTCTGTTATAGAGTAATGTCATTCGGTCTGAGGAATGCGGGGGCTACATTCCAGCGTCTAATGGACAAGGTTTTTGCGGACCGGATCGGGCGTAACGTTTCCGCTTACGTAGATGACATCCTGGTCAAATCATCTAGCGTGAAACAACACCTTGATGATCTGAGAGAAACCCTTGATACGCTAAAACAATATGGAATGAAGCTCAACCCAGCTAAGTGCGCATTCGGAATCAAGGAAGACAAGTTCCTTGGCTTCTATGTAGGTCAGCACAGGATCAAACCGAATCCCGACAAAATCCAAGCAATCCTCGATATGGAAGCCCCCCGCACAATCAGAGAAGTACAAAGGCTGAACGGTCGAATCAATGCACTCAGTCGTTTCATATCGCAAACGGCTGACAAATGCAAACCGTTCTTCCAGCTACTAAAAACTGCAGCTAAGGGTAATATCACTTGGACACCGGAATGTGAGGAGACATTTACAAAGTTAAAAACACATATGTCCTCACTTCCAATGCTGAACTCACCCAAGGATGGGGAGGACCTGTACTTGTACATAGCGGCCTTAGAAGAAGCCGTAAGTGCAGTCCTTATCGCACAAAGAGATAAGGACCAAGTCCCCATCTATTACCACTCGAGGCGACTACAAGGAGCAGAAATACGATATTCTCCAATTGAGAAGGTCGTATACGTTGTGATCCACGCTTGTCGTCGCTTTCGAGCCTACTTCTTGACACACACGATCATAGTACTTATATCGTGTTCCTTACGCCGTCTACTCCACAAGTCAGACATGTCGGGAAGGTTAACTAAGTGGGCAATCGAGCTCAGTGAGTTCGACTTGGATTTCCGACCAGCCACTTTCATCAAAGGGCAAGCTGTGGCAGATTTCATTGTCGAGCTCACACCATCGAACCTGACACAACCATGGACTGTGGACGTAGACGGTTCGAGTTGCAGCACAGGCTCGGGTATCGGAGTGAAAATCCATAGTTCAGATGGAAAAAATTACGAATACTCGATACGGCTTCACTTCCCGGCATCTAACAATGTCGCGAAATACGAAGCAGCCATACATGGTCTAAAGCTGTTGCGAACTCTCGGCGCTGAGAAGGTCACGCTTCGCATTGACTCCCATCTCGTGGCTCGGCAAACCACTGGTGAGTTCGCCTGCAAGGAACCACAAATCACGAAGTATGTGGAAGCAATGGTGGAACTCACCAAGCAGTTCGCTGAGTTTAAAATCGAGCAAATCCCTCGAACTCAGAACACACCCGTCGATGCCCTAGCACGGCTAGCATCGGCCTGGGAAGGAGGTCAGCGTGAAATTCTGGTAGACTCTGTACTCCAGCCCTCATGCCAAGTATTGAATGTCACATCCGATGCCCAAGAGGATTGGAGACAACCAATACTGGCATTCATTCAGAATGGCGTACTTCTTGACAATAGGGGCGAGGCCAAAAAATTGCAACACAAGGCAGCTAAGTACTGCGACGTCGGAGAAGTGCTTTACAAAAAGTCCTTCGACAGCCCATTGCTACGCTGTTTGGCCAAGCCAGATACGGATGGGGTTATCCAGGAAGTACACGAAGGCTCGTGCGGACTCCACGAGGGAGGAAGAGCACTGACCTTCAAAATCATACGACTAGGGTACTATTGGCCCACTTTAAGGTTGGAAGCTCGCACTTACTGTTGGATCGTGATCCGAGGCTATAAGAGGGGATAATAGCCTCTTTTCGATTTATACAGGTTGATTGCGGAATTACCTGTAAACGCTTAATAAACAAATGGTTGAACAATAATGATATAAAGATATTATAACTTTGATTGATATAATAATGTAATTATTACTCTTCGAAGCTTACCACAGTATATGAATACTGAGTCAACTCGCTTGATAGTGTTTTACACACAACTATAGTATATGAATATTAAGTTATATTATAAACACAAATTGTATTGTAGAGTAAATGACCAGATAACTGGATATATTTATAAGCAAGTAAATGACCAGATAACTGGATATATTGATAAGCAAGTAAATGACCAGATAACTGGATATATATGATAAGTAAATGCTTGAACAAATATAAGGATTTAAAACAATGAATATAACCTCAGATAGTTGACCAGATAACTGGATGAGGGATCTGCGTAAAGTAGTCAACCTTTGTATTTGACCAGATAACTGGAAGAGGGATCCTTTTTAATTAAGTGTTGATTTAGTTGTTTTAGATAAAAGATAAAACTATAATTAACAGAGAACAACACAAGAGATTTATACTGGTTCACCCAAACAAGGGCTAGTCCAGTCCCGACCAACTGCCGGAATTCACTCGCCTAAAGGTTATGACAAAACCTTAGAGTATCAAGGAAACTCTTAAGAACCTCTCTAAGCTTTAAGGCTACTTCGCTTAGGAACCAGTCTTTTACGGGTAGACTCACACCTTAGAGTATCAAGGGCACTCTTAAGAACCTCTAACTTTTACGGGTAAGTTAGTACCTTAGAGTATCAAGGAACTCTTAAAAATCTCTCTAAGCTTTAAGGCTACTTCGCTTAGGAACCAGTCTTTTACGGGTAGACTCACACCTTAGAGTATCAAGGGCACTCTTAAGAACCTCTAACTTTTACGGGTAAGTTAGTACCTTAGAGTATCAAGGAACTCTTAAAAACCTCTGAAATCTTTAAAGGTAGACTCGACCTAAGAGTTTTCCCGGAAACTCTATAAAACCAAATTAGAGCTTTATGGTTGAGCTCAAAAACCTTCTCTCACACTTTGGTACTATTGAGACAACCCTCTCAACCAAAGTGGACACACACAAGAGGTGATTAGAAGAATGGAATATTAAAGCAAACAACACTTCTTACTTGTAAAGATGAACAAGAAGATTAGAAGAAGAAGTTGGAGAGCTTTTGAAGCTTTGGAAAGCTAGGACACTTGAGCACTTGAAAGCTTGAAAGCTTGGAGGCAAAAACGTGTGGGCAAGTGTGGAGTGAAAAGTTCTTAAGTTTTCTTGTACTGTGGTGAATGAAAATGAGGGGATTACCCTTCTATTTCTAGCCTTGGCCACTCAATGTCCACCCTTGGATCTTCAATGGATGGCTCCTTGATTTCTCATAAAAATCCAAGCTTTGTCTTTGATCTTATCTTGAATTCTTAGATAGTGTGTTGGTCTTATCTCTTTGGATAGTGTGTTGTCCTTGAAGAATCTTATCTTTGAATAATTCAACCATGAATAGTATTTTGTCCCTTTGGAATATTATACCTTGAATAAAGTGTCAAAATATAATAATAATAATATTCAAGATAAAAATGCAATTATTCCAAATAATAATATTCAAGGTGAGAATGCAATTATTCCAAATAATAATATTCAAGGTGAGAATGCAATTATTCCAAATAATAATATTCAAGGTGAAAAATGCAATTCTCTCTATTTGACTTTTAACTTTGACTTAAACCCTTAACTCAAATGATTAATTAATTAACTGGAGTTAGGTTTAATATCGATTGACTTATTTAACCCCTATTGATTAATAGTGTGATTAGGGTTTAAATTGACATGATTAAAATATAATCCTATGTCGACAATTTTGATTCTACACTTACGTCCGCAAGTGTCGAGCATGTCAGTTGCACAGTCTGATGCAACAGAAACCATCCACGGATATGACTCCGATCTTGAGCTCGATCCCATTCGCAAGGTGGGGACTGGACATCGTGGGGCCATTCTCACCTTCAACATCTCAGGCTCGATTCATCTTTGTAGCGGTGGATTACTTTACAAAGTGGGTTGAGGCTCAGGCAGTAGCAAAGATCACTTAAGATGCGTCGGTAAAATTCGTCTACCGCTCCATAGTGTGTTGATTCGGAGTTCCCCAACACATTATCACGGATAATGGTACCCAATTCACAAGGGGGAAATTTTCAAGAATGTACGAGGACTTGGGCATAAAACTCCACTTCACTTCCGTTTACCGACCTCAGGCAAACAGACAAGTAGAAGTAACCAACAAAGCCATCGTACAGGGGTTGAAAAAGAAAATCGAATCAGCCAAAGGGGCCTGGGCAGACAAGTTGTGTGAAATCCTATGAGCATACCGCACAACAAGTAAAAATCCCACGGGCAACACCCCTTTTGCTATGACCTATGGAGTGGAGGCGGCCGTACCAATCGAGATGAGTATACAAACATACAGAATCTCGAAATACGACGAATAAACTAATGACCAAAACCTAGTGACAGAGCTAGAGTTAAGGGATGAAACTCGTGGCGAGGCTGATCTGCAGAATGAAGCATGCAAGGCCAGCGTATCAAGATACCACAATCGTCAAGTACGCAAAAAAGTATTTTTGCCAGGAACCCTCGTCACACGAAAAGCTAGCATAACAGAAAGAAACAGACCAAGAAATAAGTTGTCATCTAACTTTGAAGGACCCTACATCATCGAAGAAGAGATACGGCCAGGCACTTATCGCTTACGGCGACAAGACGGGACAATGGTCCCAAACACGTGGCACGTGGACAACATGCAACAATACTACGCTAAGTATTAATTTTTATATTTTTTGATAGGTTCTCTTAGTATGTATGCTAGTATCAAGTGTAAAATAGAATAGTTAGTTTTTCATTCTTATTTGCAAAGTCAATCAAAAGTACTCTTAGTCCAAACGACATACTCGTTGGAGATTGTAAAATACTTGCGACACTTTTTCACTACCCTAGGATGACCCTAAACTCTGGATCTATTTTGTCGCTGCGGCCGCAATAGATTAATGATCATTTCTTCGAAATGACCCCAATGATCACTTCCCATCTTGTCGCTTTGGCTTCGATGCGGACCGAAAGCTAGCTACTCCGTCGCTACGGCCGGAGTCAAACTACACTCTCAGAGTCCAAATCCAAGGTTAGTACGAACAAGTCCAATTTAGGCAAGCAAGCCTAGAATTGCGATCACAACCCTAATTCGCATGTGCGAATTAGGAATTAGTGGGTTTTACATTGATTTATCACTCAAACTATTTTTAACCCTAAAGTTAATTTAGAAGTATAAATCATTTGCGAGTTTAACTAACGACTGAACTACGATTCATACGACCAAGCTTACGTCCAGAGCGACTAAGTGGGGTTGGCAGAATCTAACTTACGTTCAGAGTGGCTAAGTTACGATTTGTGAATCTAGTTTCAAGCTTAGGTTACAACTTAAAAATATTTATACAAAAAATTAACAAAAAAAGGCAAAATAGTTCATTGATTGATAAAAATATTACAAAAATATCCACTACCAAAAAACTAAGGAAATCTAGTCTTCTTCTTTCTTCGCCTCCCGAACATCGCTCTTTATCTTATCAAGAGCTTCTTTGTGCTCCAGCTGCACTTCAGGATGTTCTTCTAGCCAAGCCATAATGTCAGTCACGAAGTTGGCAGGCAAACTCGAAAACACATGAGGACCAAAAAAGTTTAAGTTCTGGAGTTGGTTAGATTGACCATCTACTTCAAACTCCAAGTCCTCCACTTTTTCGGAAGAAGCATCTAGGTCTTCCTTCATCTTTTTCAACTCCTCCGTGGATTGGAAAAAGCGGTCATTCAGATCTTTCAGCTCAAAGGTGGACTTAAAAAGATCTACTTTAAGCTCCTGAATTTGTGATTCAGAAGCCACCGCATTGCCAACCTCCGCATTCAGCTGCACTTTCAATTCTTCAATCTCTTTTAGAGCATCAGTGAGACGCGATTCAGATGCCTTCAAAGAATCACGTTCTTGGCGAAGGGTAGAAATCTCAAGTCTGTGTGCAGCACACTCTTTATTCTTCGCCGTCATCGCTTTCTCATGCTCAGCAGCTTCTCCTTCCAACTTCTTGTTGTTTTGGAAGACTTTCCTCATCGACCACACTTCTCTGCAGACAGCCTGATACTTGTCATCAAGCTTGTCGTATTCTTGCGGAGATCGAAGCGTGTCGTTACACGACTGCATCCCAACAACAGCATTCGATAGATACGCAGCCTACAAAAAAATAATTCGATTAGCACAAAAATAAATAAGTCGAATAAGATGCGAGTTTAGGTCACTTACAGCAGATAGAGCTTTAGTGAGCTCCTCTCGTATCCAATCTCCAGGTTTCGCCAATAGCATTTTGGTAGCTCTCGATCGCACCTCCGCATCCGCAAACAGACCCGGATAGTCGAAGGTGGATCGGAAAGGAACAAACTCTGAAACCGACCTCGAGCACGATCCAGGTTCAAACGTGCCACGAGGACCAGATTCTTCTTTCTTCCTGATCTGAATTAGCTTGGCACCACGCGACCTCGCAGCCAAGTGGGGGAGCAACGCTTCACGATAAACATGCGCTCCCTTCTTCTTCTTGATAGGCTTGCCTGAAGGGTCTTCCGACTTCAGATGGTGTGTCACATCAGAGAAAGTAAAATCCTCGCGCTGACACAAAGCGAAAGGAACTCCCTGGTCACACTCATGAGCAGCAAGGGCTGAGGAGATCTTCTTCACGTCTTCAAGTTCTACCTTGCTTAGTTCGCAAGGAACATCCAAGTATACGCGCTGAGTATTAGCCCAACCCTCTCGACTCCCGCTTACAAACATCGACTCAACAAAAAAGAACTCGCTCTTCCACTGCGGTCCGTAGTTGGAAGGGAGTTCGATGATCAATTCACATCCATGAAACCGCTTAGCTAACCCCAACCAACCAGATTCGGAAGCGGGAGCCTTGACAAATTTATAGAACCAGAAAAACAAGGCAGCGGTTGCAGGAATATTCAAACTCCAACAGATGTTGGAGAATCCTCTCAGATATATAAAGAAAGCTGCCTGCATCTGTGACAGCGACACGCCAGCTTGGAGCAATACTTCACTCATCAGCATAGGGATGGGTAGCACGGAGAAGTGTCTGAAATAGAGTCGGGGAATCGCCTGAAACCTCGCAGGGGGAAAGTTGGCAGGTTGGTAGTGCGACCCCCAAAATCGCAAACGTCCAGAGATGCGTACCCCTCGCAGAATGTCTCGGGCTTCGCGCGCAGACATGACAGAAAATGGGTGTGCGGTATCAGTTTGTGGTACGGGAGGAGCATTCAGAGCAACTTCCTCAAAGGACCCCTCGCTCGCGTCACTCAGGGGCAACAACTTAATCTCACCACTCGGCAAAGTTTCACAGTAAGCGTAGCCGGTGTGGTTCTCAACTCCCTCATAAAAGGGAAGGTTAATATGATCCCTATCCTTGTCCACTTCAGTAGGAGGAGGAGGAGACTTCGATCCTTCAACCAGATCAGGTTGATGTCGGCTTTGACCGCGGTCCAATTCTAATTCCTGATCATAGTCAAAGGGCTCATGAACCCGTACATCCTCCGCTGTGGGGATGTGAGTTTTTCCCAGACCCCCCATCCCATAAATAGGAGGAATGGAGGTACTACCCTCGCCGCCTTCGCGAGAAGAGTTCTTGGCATGTTTTTGATGCTTCCTTTTTCTTTTCTTGCTCGGCCTCTTAGATGCAGTAGTCGGCCTCTTGCCCAAGTCAGTAGAGGTCATCCCCTCAGTATGGGTGACCAGAACATCAGGTATCACCACCTGAAGGGGTACATACTCTTCAACTTCAACCCCCGAGTTTTGGGGCAATGTCGGCGATTTAGATGTCAAACTCGCCGATGTTTGTTTAGAACTCGCCGATCTCAGAAGATGGGGATACCCCCCCCGTGCCCTTAGTCGGCGACTTCCCAAGGGAACTCGCCGATTTAGAAGCAACAGCGGAAGGGACCTCACCCGTTTCAAGAGAAGGCCCGGCCACGACTTGAGCCTCGGAGTCACATCCCAAACTCGCCGATTTCTTGGTAGAACTCGGCGATTTCTTAGGAGTGAGCCTTAGCAACTCGCGTGCAGTGGCACAGTACCTAACGTCCGACTGTGCATCAACAGCCGGAATCTCTGATCCACCGCGCGTAGGCGAGGGGATCGGAGACTCAACGGTGTTGAGCACCGCCGTTAGGCTCTCATCAATATTAGTATGGAGAATGTCGTCGACCAGAGCTTCGGTCTTCGACATGGTAAGCTGAGGAAGTGTCGGTTGGTCTTCCATAGTCGGCGATTTAGAGAGAAAGTCAACGACTTAGGTTAGGGATTTGGGAAAAGTGAAGTGCGGATTAAAATAATCGATTCGCTACTTATAGACCCTGGAAAAATTGCAAAACACCCTCAGAAAATCCAAAAATTACGCAAAGGAAAATCGCTAATTGATTCTCGAATCTCCAAGACTCGGCGAGTTATACATAAACTCGCCGAGTTTAGGCAAAAATCGCGGGATATGGCGACGAAGTTTCCATATTTGAGAATTTTGCAAATATTCCCCAAAATCCTAAGGATCTTCTAAGAGATCCGCCAGCTCATCATAAAGGTCGCCGATTTTCGAAAAAATCGCCAATCTAGATGGGTAAAATTGCAAAACTGCTCGCAACGCCACCCTAGAACAAAAGTCGTCGGTTTAAGCATTAAATCGCCGACATAGGGTAAAAGGCACTATCCTCTGGAGGGAGTACCACGAACTCTCTCCAAAGCTTCTGTCGCTTCGGTCAGAAGTCATCGCACTTCAGGAGGGAGTATCACGAACTCTCTCCTACTCTTCTGTAGCTTCAACTAGAAGTCACCACTTCAGGGGGGAGTATCACGAACTCTCTCCCGCTCCTCTGTCGCTTCGGCCAGAAATCAGTCACCACTTCAGGGGTGAGTATCACGAATTCTCTCCTACTCTTCTGTCGCTTCGGCCAGAAATGATTGCACTACGGGGGGAGTATCACAGACTCTCTTCGACACTTTTGACGCTTCGGCCAAAAGTCGTCACGCCTTTCGCAGGTACTCAGGGGAGAAGAATTATGAGCCCTTTCCGACGCCTCTGTCGCTTTGGCCAGAAGTCGGGGGGTATCAAACTCTCCCGACACTTCTGTCGCTACAGCCGGAAGTTGTCAAATTTGAGCACGATAAATCTGTCTCTTCGGCCATAATTATCAAGGATGATGAAGCACGGAATCTGTTACCAGTAGGCTCGCGGAGTTGCGAGGAGGGCCGGAGGCTTGGAGTCCACGACGCGCGCTCTACGTCAATGTACCTGCAGAAGTGGAGGAGAATCGGCGACTCCCTTGGGAGTAGGCGATTCGGGCTCCTTGGATTGCTCTGGTGTGGTGTGGTCAAGTGGGAATGACTTGAGGGTAGAGGTCCCCCAAGGACCCCTTTTATAGGGTCCTGGGGGACGTTTCCTCATTCATTAGCGTGGGACCCACCCCATTAAGGTATCCTATTAAGGGGTGCCTTAATGACGTGGGCCCACCCAAGTAACGATTGGGAGTCGGCGA
This sequence comes from Zostera marina, assembly GCA_001185155.1. Classification (NCBI taxonomy): domain Eukaryota; kingdom Viridiplantae; phylum Streptophyta; class Magnoliopsida; order Alismatales; family Zosteraceae; genus Zostera; species Zostera marina. The sequence goes on along the minus strand of LFYR01000537.1, from coordinate 365,912 downwards.
CTCAGGTGTGGGAATCGCCGATCCAGAGGCTCAATCGCCGACTCCCCATGAGCCTAGTGGCAGTATACCAGAACTGTCCACGAGGCCTAGAGTCAGCGATTCACCCCTGGAGTCGGCGACTTGGTAGTCCCAGTCGGCGACTCCCAGGTGTTGCCTTGAGTACTTGACGTAGACACTCCTTCCGAATTCGTGGAACTCTCCGGGGGTCCGGCATAAAGTGACGGAACCCTAGTCCTTGTCGAAGGGCGTTGCCGGGAGTGACTGACGTGATCAGGCATGTCTCACCAGTACTCCCCCCTGAAGAGAGCATAGCAAAACACCCGTATACCGCCAGTATCCCCCCCAAGCAAGGTGATCCGCATCAAGGCGAGTAGCGACAAGATGGGATTGAGTCATTGCGTTCACAGCGACACTAATGGCTCCGCGTGGTCCATGCACTATCAGATGGACTGATTCACTATCAGAATCTAGTTCCAGGACAATGGAACTACATGTTTATAGTCCTACTCTGATCAAGAGCGACTTTTGCTGTGTGGATTCTGGCCGAAGCGACAGAATGCGTGGATTCACTATTAGAATCTTATTCTGGCCGAAGCAACAGAATGCGTGGATTCGTTATCCGAATCGGGTTCTGGCCGAAGCGACAGATCGCGTGGATTCACTATTAGAATCTGATTCTGGCCGAAGCGCGAGAATCTAGTTCACTATCAGAACTGATGTTTATAGTCTACCCTGATCAAGAGCGACTTGGTGTCCGCAACGACGGTTACCCCATAGGCCGAAGCTCAAGATGGGTCGAGATCATTAAGGTCAAAGTGACAAAATGATCTCCAAATGTTCGAAGAACTATTGAAGCCAAAGCGACAACATAATTCTTAGTCTGATTCTGGCCGAAGCAACAGAATCATGCCTGCAAAACAAAAAATAACCTGCAAAACAGCTACATCAGTCTAAAGGATATATTTATTGATTTACTAACCTTGCCGTGTGGAGCTGCCTCTCATGCTGCTCCTCCTTATGCTCAATAAAATCCTTGATTGATCTGTCTGAAGCGACAGATCTATCATGCTCAAAAATGTGACAGCTTCTGGCCGAAGCGACAGAAGTGCCGACTCATTATTAGAGTCTGATTCTGACCAAGGCTACAGATCCACTATCAGAATCCGATTCTCGCCTCGGATACAGAACCTGCTGATTCACTATTAGAATCTGACTCACTATCAAAGTCTGATTCTGACCAAGGCTACAGATCCACTATCAGAATTCGATTCTCGCCTCGGGTACAGAACCTGCTGATTCACTATTAGAATCTGACTCACTATCAGAGTCTGGTTCACTATTAGAACCTTTCCTGCAAAAAAGAAAACATCCTTTCGTGATGCCCCTCCTTTGCTCAAATTTACCGTGCTCAAATTTTTTGATGACTTCTGGCCGAAGCGACAGAAGTGTCGGGAGAGCTTGTGTTACTCCCCCCGAAATTTGACAACTTCTGGCCGGAGCGACAGAAGTGTCGGGAGAGCTTGTGATACTCCCCCCGTAATTTGACGACTTCTATTCAGGTTGACAGAAGTGTCGGGAGAGCTTGTGATACTCCCCCTCGAAATGAGACGACTTCTATCCAAATTGACAGAAGTGTCGGGAGAGTTTGTGATACTCCCCCTCGAAATGTGACGACTTCTATCCAAATTGACAGAAGTGTCGGGAGAGTTTGTGATACTCCCCCTCGAAATGAGACGACTTCTATCCAAATTGACAGAAGTGTCGGGAGAGTTTGTGATACTCCCCCTCGAAATGAGACGACTTCTATCCAAATTGACAGAAGTGTCGGGAGAGTTTGTGATACTCCCCCTCGAAATGAGACGACTTCTATCCAAATTGACAGAAGTGTCGGGAGAGTTTGTGATACTCCCCCTCGAAATGAGACGACTTCTATCCGAATAGACAGAAGTGTCGGGAGAGCTTGTGATACTCCCCCCGAAAAATGTGACGACTTCTATCCGAATAGACAGAAGTGTCGGGAGAGCTTGTGATACTCCCCCCGAAAATTGTGCCCTTGTGACACACAAATATTTGGGACGAGTGTTTTTCGAAGTATGTGACTGTCGGTGAACTATCTATTGTTTTTCCTTTGCTAATCTTTCATATAAATTACCCTTCAAATTGTAACTAAGGCCCGAAACTAGATTCACAAGTCGTAATTTAGCCACTCTGGACGTAAATTAGACTCTGCTAACCCTATTGCTAGCCACTCTGGGCGTAGACTTGGTCGTACGAATCGTAGCTCAGCCTACGGTTAAATTTACGGACAATTTATACCTCTAGATTAGCGTAGGGTTACTAGAGATAGATCAAACGACGAATCAGAGATATTCGACACTCGAAGGTTGCCTTGAAACTCGGAACCTTAACGATGGAGAGAGCTTGTGATACTCCCTCCTGAAGTGTGATGACTTCTGGCCGAAGCGACAGAAGTGTTGGGAGAGTTTGCGATACTTCTCCCTTGAAATTTGACGACTTCTGGCCGAAGCGACAGAAGTGTCGGGAGAGTTTGTGATACCCCCCCTGAAAATTTGCACTTGGGGCAGTTTTAATGTTATTTTACCCGGAATCGGCGACGGGAGTTTGTGATACTCCTACCAGTCGGCGATACCTATGGTCTGGGTAACTGTAGGGGGCATTTTTGTTTTTTTACCCCTGTGAGTCGGCGACTCCTAGTGTAACCGTCGGATCTTTTTGGGAGATCCTTGGGATATTTGGAGAATATATGGGGAATATTTGCAAAATCTCCAAATAAGGAAATGTTTCTCACAGTGCTGTGAGTTTTTGTTCGGAGTCGGCGACTGCCCTGTGGAGTCGGCGACTTGGCGTGATACGGGTGATTTGGAGATCGATTCTTGATCTCAAATTTTGTAAATTTTGGGTTTTCTGGGGGTTTTTGCAATTTTCCCAAGGGCTATAAATAGTGGAGAGGTTTTCCCCAAAACCTCACAACACCTTTTGCCTCTCTTAATCGCCTAAACCTCTTGATTTTTCAATCGCCGATTCCCCAGTTTTCAACCTTCGAATCGTCGATTGCCCTCATGTCTACCCCCGATTCCCCTTTGTCCCAACTAAATGAAGCTGAAACGTCAGCCTTCATAGCTGAACTGACTGTTGATGATTTAGACGAGGTGTTGAACACCGTCGAATCGCCGATTCCCTCTCCTGACAGAGAGGTTGAGTCGGCGACTCCGGTCGTGCCACCTCATAATATGGAGCTGAGTGCCACCGTGCACGAACTTCTTGGCGCCTCGCCAGTGTCGGTGACTCAGTGCAAGGCCCTTGTGGTCGTGAGGGAGCTTCTTGAGCTGGGGGAGATTCCCGAGGCCTCTGTGTCGGCGATTCCCATCGTGGAGTCGGCGACACATGCAGGTCCTGTCAAGGGAAAATCCTTCAAGCGAAGGGGACAGGGCTCAACTGCCATTGGGTCGGCGACTGCTGGCCGTGACTCGCCGATTCCTCTCATTGAATCGGCGACTCGTGTGCTGGAGTCGGCAACTCCCATGCTGATTGATGATTCTTCCGTGCGTCGCACCGCTCCGTTGGTTGTGAACGCGGAAGGCCATATTGTGTCGGGACTGAACCCGAACCAAGGTCCTTCTCTGAATAGAAAGAGAAGGCGCACCACTGGGAAGGGCAAAGTACATGTGCCCGAAGAAAAAGAAGGGGTCCCTCCTCCTCTAAATATCAACTTCAAGGAGACACTGACTGCGGACCGTGGTGCTCCTAATCCACGCCGTAGAGCGGGCCGGCGCTCTGAAAGAACTCCGCTACCTCCCGTAGATTTGGATGCTAGTCGAGATCCGGACCTCGACTTAAGTACATATGTTGGAGCTTTGAACCCCTCTGGGTTCGCTCATTGTGAAATCGCCGTGAATGGCGTGCCAAGGTTGCTTCCAATAGGCCGTTCTAGGGACGGCGAATTTGAACAAGTTATGACTCACGCAACCTTGGACGGGTCTGATGGAGTCAATCCCCCCTCGAGCCTGAATGCGAGCGACGCTCGATCACTACTATCGGGGATTCAACTATCTGGTCATCTGCGATTCTGGATGTCGTGATACCAGCCAATTAATCTGCCACCCCCGGGATTCCAGGCCATCCCAAGGGTCTATTTCAAGCACTTCTTCGAGCTGCCGATTCCGGAGATCATTAGCGAAGTGCTTCTCACATTCGAAGTGTCCCTATCGCAGCTCCCGGCGGGATTCTTTGTGATCCTGCGGGGCTTTATGAACATCTGCTGGGGGCTGAACATTGCTGCAACGGCGAGCTTGTTTCTGTACTTCTACAAGCTCACCAAAGAGAAGTCTGCATCTGGTCGCTTCGGATTCACGCGACGACACTTTGATAAGAATATCGTCGATGAGTTGCCGACGAACTTCGGATGCAATTGGAGAAGGGAATTTATCTTAATTACTTCTGAATTTCTTCCCAGGAGTCGGGAAGCATGGAATGATCCCCATTGAGTGCACATGAATGCCTCGATCTAGCTGAGCACGAGGGATATCGAAGCCTCGGATCGAATAGCGCGGACACTCACTGCATATTCTGTGCCGCGCGGTGTTCCCTTTGTCCTTTGCCAAAGGGAAGACTTTACATTCGAGGACGTGGAAGAGGCGCATGAACTACCCACTGAGAAGGAGCTGGAAGGTGGAAAGAAGCGCTCAATTTTATTTATTTCCGATTTCAAGTTGATTTGATTTGTTTTTTATTTATTTCCGATTTCAAGTTGATTTACTCCACTTAGTAGAATTACAAATGTGTACTAAACTGTGATTTTGATTTGTTTTGTTTGAATGAACTCTGTATAATTTTCATTCATTTAAATAAATTTGTATAAGTTTCTTCAATTGTTAATCAGGAAATACTATCTATAAATTTCTCTATAAGTCATTGCTATTATATTCTGATTTCAGTGATATAATGTTGATTTAATTTTCAGTGCTTTGTGATTTTAGTTCTTTTGTTGGATTATTGTTTGTTCTTTGCTTCTCTTTGTTTTCTTTTCTGTTGAGATGTCGACATCAAGCTCGTCCCCAAGTATTGGTCCTTCTCTTCCAAATAGTATCTATAGATTCCAGGTTGGACATTGGATACATGTTCCTCTCGAGCATGTAGATACATATCTATTTTGGAGGACACAATTTTTAAATGTCTTGGAAATTCATCATCTTCAAAATGTGATTGATGGATCCCAAGCGGCTCCTACAGAAAAGAATGTCGGTTCGATCAATCCAGAATTTACCACTTGGAAAGAGAAAAACTGTGTTGTTTTAGGGTGGATTCAAGCGTCAGTAGGCACTTCCATGTTTTCTCTAGTTATGAATCACAAAACTGCTGCGGATTGTTGGAAGATGTTGGAAACGCATTTATCTCCTCGCAAATCTTACAATTCACAATCAATTAGGGATCAACTTCATAATCTTGAGAAGACTGATGCTGAGTCGATGACAGATTTTATTATCAAGGTTCGTGCTTTGATTGACTGTCTTTCTTCAACTGGAGATAATATTTGTGATCGAGATAAAATAGACTTTGTGGCGAATGGACTTGGAGATGAGTTTCGTCCATTCATTATGGGCATGCACATTCAACCGAATATGCTATTTGAGGAGTTCATTCATCTTATTATTCGTAAAGACCGTTACGTAAGTCAACGCAATGCTCGAAAAAGTAACAAATTACAAGTCACGCAATAATAGTTCTAGGCCTTTTGTTGTTGCTAAAAAGGATACTAAAAGGGGTCAGAAAAACAGATAGCGCAATTCCTCCACCAGTTTGATCGTTTGTCAACTATGTGATACTCCGGGTCATTCGGCTAAGACATGTAGGAAGAAAGTAAAGGCATTTGCAGCTATTGGTAACAACGTTGATGGTTCTGAAAGCAACTGGCTATTGGATTCTAGTGCATCCAACCACATAACTCCTGAGATCGAGAATCTCTCTGATGCTCAAGAGTACTCAGGTAACAAATCAATAACTATAGGAAATGGTTTAGGGTTAAAAATTTCTCATATTGGAACTGCTATAATTAAAACTAAAAATGGTGATATTGCTTTAAAAAATACTCTATGTGTTCTGCATCTTAAAATGAATTTGTTATCTATTCAATCTATGTCTAGGGATTTAAATTATTCTTTTGTTTTAAATGGTGATAGTTTTAGGATTCATGATAATATTACTGGTGATAAATTGATGCATGGAAATGGATATAATGGACTGTATCAGTTAAATAAATTTCAGAATTCTTCAACTGCTTTTGTTGCTACTACTAATCAAAGTAATTTAGATATCTTATGGCATAATAGATGTGGGCATCCATCAACCCGAATTTTAAATAAACTTTTAAAAACTAATAAAGTTAACATTAATAATGTGTTACTTGCCCGTTAAATAAAATGAAAACGCTTCCATTTAAAAATAGGGAGGCTTATAGTAAGACTCTTTTAGATGTTATTTATATGGATATTTGGGGACCAACCCCAATCACGTCCTCTCATGGATACAAATACTATTTACTCATAATAGATGAGTATTTTAGGTTTTCATGGTTTTATCCTTTGAAATCAAAGGATGAGGTGTTCAGGAGTTTTAGAGATTTTCATGTTATGATTGAAAAATCGTTAGATTCTTCAATAAAAATTATTCAAACTGATGGTGGAGGAGGATTTCAGAATTCTTTTTTTTTTCTTACTGTAAAGTACATGGAATTAGACATAGATTTTCCTCTCCTTACACACCTGAACAAAATGGATTAGTGGAGAGGAAACATGGTCATATTATTTCTGTCTCTAGATGTTTTTTTCATCAATCAGAAATACCTAAGATCTATTGGCCAGAAACGTGTTCTGCGTCTGTTTACACTATTAACAGACTTCCGTCAAAGAATTAAAAGTTTTCCTCGCCTTATTCCATTCTATACAATAAAGAGCCAGACATTAACTATTTTAGAGTTTTTGGGTCATTGTGTTTTCCTCTTATACCTAAACAAATGAGGAATAAATTTGAACCCACCTCTTTCTATTGTTGCTTCTTGGGTTATTCACCTTCTCATAAAGCCTACAAATATTTGAGACTTAAGGACTCCAAAATTATTATTTCCAGACATGTCAAATTTCATGAGGAAATTTATCCTTTTAAAGACTATAAGTTAGAAACACTTTCTTTATAAACAAATTTTCCTACAAATTTACCACTTTCACAGACAATTAGTACTACACCTGTGGTATTACCAAATTTATTAGAAGAAATTAGTAATAATAGATTAAAAACATCAGGTAACCAAATTAGAAGTTTAGACCTAACAACTTCAACAGATAATTCTCCATTACAGAGGAATGAAACTGAGGAAGTGGTTCCAACAGTAAGTGGGAACTCTAGTCAAAACTTAAACATATCTGCTCAACCTTTAGAGCAAAATGATGAGGTTCAAACTTCTGTTGTTCAAACCTTAGAACAAACCATACCTATGAACACAGTTTGTGAATTTCAACAACACACACAGTTAAGGAGATATGAAAGAGAATCAAAGATTCCTTCAAAATATAATATCTATGAGATAAATCTTTCAAAAGCAATGATTGCTGAGGTAATAGAGGACAATCAGTTAACTCCTAAGAATTTTAAAGATGCCCTCAAAATTCCACACTAGCAGAAAGCCATGAATAAGGAATTCAAGGCTCTAATTGAAAACAAAACATGGACATTAGTCCCTCCTAACCCAAATATTAATCTGATAGGAACTAAATGGATTTTTAAAATTAAAAGGAAAGTAGATGGTTCAATTGAAAGATATAAAGCTAAACTGGTAGCACAAGGTTTTAAACAACATAAAGATATAGACTATGGGCTTATTTACAGTCCAGTTGTAAAATCGTCCACCAAAAGAATAGTTATCTCTCTAGCAGTAAATAGAGGATATAAGTTGAGACAACTGGACGTTAAAAATGCTTTTCTTCAGGGAAAACTAATTAAAACTGTTCATATCAGTCAACCACAAGGATATATAGATCAAGAAAAATCAGATTATATTTGTTAATTAGATAAGGCTATATATGGTCTTAAACAGACACCCAAATCTTGGTACTTAAGACTAAAGGAATTCTTGATGCTAAATGAGTTCATGAATAGCAGTGCAGACACGTCACTTTTTGTGTATAACAAAGATGAAATATTAATCTGGGTTGTAGTTTATGTAGATGACTTAATCATCACAGGAAACATAAATGAAGAAGTAGAATCTTTTATCACTCATCTATGCACTGAGTTCAAGTGCAGAGATTTAGGGGTCTTAAAGTTGTTTCTTGGTATTGAGGTTCAACGTAATTTTGATGGGTCAATTAGCATGAGTCAACGCATATATGCTCTTGACATATGTTAAATAAAAATAACATGTTACAGTGTAAGCCCAGCACAACTCCCGTTAGTCCAGGTTCTAAACTAACCAAAAATGGAGTAATCTTGCAAGATGTAACATCTTACAGGATATTAGTTGGTTCTTTACAGTACTTAGCTCAAACGAGACCAGACTTGGTGTATGCAATAAACCAGGTTGCATAATTTGTGCAAGAACCTAGGTCTTCTCATTTTATTGCAGCCAAGAGAATTCTTAGATACGTCAAAGGAACTTTGAACCATGGTTTGATATTCACTAAAAATTCGAAGTTTAATAAAATCCATGGATATTGTGATGCAGATTTTGCAGGTGATCCAGACATGAGGAAATCCACAACTGGATTGTGCCTATACATAGGTGGAAACCTATACACTTGGTCATCAAAGAAACAATCTACAGTTTCTAGATCAAGCGTTGAATCAGAGTATAGAGCTCTGACTTCACTAGCTACTAAGATCAGATGGTCTACATTCATATGTAGAGATCTAGGTTATCAGATAGATCATGTTCCTTTGATACTATGTGATAATTTTTCGGCTATATTTATGGCAAATAATCCGGTGATCAAACAGAGGTCCAAACATATTGAAACTGACATACACTTTGTTCGAGAATTGATCACAAAAAATCAACTTCAGTTAAAACATATACGTTCTTCACTTCAGTTGGCTGATTTATTTACCAAAGTTGTGACTTCTGACATTTATGTAAGATTAGGTAGAAAACTTAAGATTAATTTTAGCTTATAGGTGTTAGTCGTATTTTTTTCTTTTCTTTTCTTATTAATATTGGAATGAGATATGAATGTTTACTTTTATTTTGTATTTGTTGTCTCATAATTGTGTTCTAATTCAGAAGTTCTTATTTTGCATTCTAAATTTTATATAATGTGAGTGAATAATATAAAAGTTGTCTATTTCTGCATTATGATCAATTTCAGATAATAAGAAAATTGTCGGAGTATGTAGATTAGTTCTGTTGAGAAATAATATTGAATATTGTTCTTTGATGCTGCACTATGTTTTTTTTTCCAGATTGCGATTAGCTCAAGCAAAGTCCAGAACTTGGCAGAAAATGATGAATGATAAGTTTTCATTAAGTGATGAATCAATGTATTAATTGAAGAGAGGATTTTCCAAGAACAACCAGCTACTGGGTTTTTAATCCCATCTTTTTACAATTTATCAACATTGGAACTTCAATTTCAAGGTTTTGCGTTGCAAGTTTTCAACAGGATTATAATAAGATGATAATAAGCATGATTTGAGGAGGGGTGTTAAGACACAAATATACTTATTATTAAGTACACACTCTTTTTGAGGGGTATCAAATATTAAGTACTATAACACCATCACCACACGTCACACCCAACTTTTCCCATTCTATAACTGGCACAATATACCCGTTGAGACACCAATACAAATACACGATCCCAACTGACAATACGTTGCAAGAAACACAATACAAAGTAATACATCTTTCCATGATCAGATGATAAAGCAACATATCGGGAAGCTTCCCACAACGAAGCAACCATCCTTCAACATGCTTCAACGCTCTCCGTCAATCAGCGTGCGATCCCGGCTACATCGATGAACCAGACACCGGCAGTCTCACTGCTGTCACCGATGCAACGACGGACTCCCGCTGTGTCGACGGACGTATATTTCACCATATACGCCCGGCGCTACTCACGTACACGGTTTATTTATTGCAATTACCTTTTCATATTATGCTACATTATCTCTATTCCATGCTTATATATTCGATAACACTGTTACTTAAAGTTAGCTACCTATCTATTAATCCAATCAGTTCGATCAAACACATTAAAGCATTCATCTTCACACATTAAGTTCGAGAAGATTTCAATGTCGTTAGATTTATTAATTTTGAGTGGATCAAGTGAAGTTAACCTAACTTTAACTTAAAGTAAGGTTAATTTTAATCTCCGTTGATATTTTAATCAATTCGTTTTTTTTTAAATTTAATTACAGAATCTTATTATTTTTATATTACAAATAAGGATAACTAATTAAATAAATAAAATGCAAATTTTTTAAAAATAAAACATACATTTTTTTTTTCCTCCCTCACAATTTTGATCTTCCACCGATCTTGATCTTCCAAAATCTTTCTAATTATTTTTCACGATCTTGATCTCCAACCATTTTTTGATTTTCAACAATCTCACCGATCAAGAACCAATAACCTTACTGATCTACAACCAAAATCTCACCGACCTGCAACCAACAATCTCAATGATCTCTACAATCTCATTTCTTGATCAGTTTGATCTTCAATTCAATATTTTTATTTTCTGGAATTCGTTACGAAAAAAAATATAAACCTGAGCATGCAAACAAATGTAAACCTAAACATTTTGAATAGTTGTAAATGTGAAAATGTAACTAGTTATAAATCTGAACATGCAACTAGTTATAAATCTGAACATGCAAGTAGTTGTAAATCTGAACATGCAACTAATTGTAAATATAACATGCAATTAGCTATTTCTAAATCTAAACATGCAACTAATTATTAACCTGAACATGTAATGTACTATTTGAAAATCATGAACATGCAACTAGCTATAAATCTGAACACACAACTATTTAAAATTATGAACATGCAACTAGTTATAAATTTAAACACACAACTTTTTGAAAATCTTGAACATGCAACTATTTGAAAATCCTGAACATGCAACTTGTCGAAAAAAATCGAAGGAAGAAACGGTAGAGGCGAAGATTAACGTAGCGGTAGACGAATCTTGGAGGAAATATCGACGATGAAAAAAAAAAAAGAGTAGAGAAATGAAACAGTGAAGAAAGTAACAGTTATTTGTTTTTTCATTTTACAATTATAAAATAAATTAAAATAAAAAAATTAAGATAGCAAATTTAAAATAAATAGACATTATTAATTAAAATTGAAGATAAATTAAATTAAGTAATATCGAAATAAAGATTACGATCATGTAAGAATAAGTCTGGATCGGGATCGTCTAGAAATCGTCAATCATCAAATTACCTAATCACCAAAATTCTGAATCCCTACAAAAATAAATACATAAACCCTCTGTGAAGAGTCGCGATCCTAAAAATAAGGAACTGATGATGTAGTAGTGGTATATATTGTATTGCATGAGAACTGATGATGTAGATCTTGAGGTTATATTAAACAAAGAAAAGATAGATGACCTAAAGAAAGGTTTTTCCCAGAAAAAACAGCCACTGGGTTTTTTAACCCCTCTTTTGCTAAGCTATACTTCTAAGTTATTCAAGATTGTGAAGAAACAAGGATTCTGATCTGTCAAGAAGATATCAGTACTATATTGTCTACAAACAATCAATTTAAGATCTCTAAAATTGAATGTTTGAGGAGGAATGTAAGGAGAAAAATATAATTAACCCTTTAATGACAGCCTTGTAATAAAATAGTGATTAGTATGTATTATTTAAATACAAGCAAAGAGATATTGTAAAATATTTTTTCTGTTAATACTTTTCTAAATTCCTTGTGATCATTTCATTCTCTACTTAATTTCATTCTTTGTATGAAATTTAGATATCACCATCTTATTCTTCTTTCTTTTATGTTTTGATCACCTTGCTGATTATGATTTAATTACAATTCTTGTTAATGAATCTTCTATTTAAACTTCACTAAACCCAATGACCTAATTCATCAATTCTTTATAAGGGTTACAATAGGATTCGAGTTTCACTATGATTTAAGCTAGTTGTAAAAATATATCTTTTATAAAAAAAACTAGTAAAATTAAATTTGATATTCTTGAATTTTTCAGATAATAGCATAACAATATTTTATATCAGTCATGAATCATTATTAATAGTTCATAAGATATTTACAATCTTGGTGATTATATGTTTATTTTTTAATTGATTTATTTTGTTGATCTTAATAGATGAGATTTAATTATCTTAAATTATCTCATATTTAATATCTTATTTAAATTTCCTGCTAAAAATTTATAATTTAAATGATTTTATTTACCACTTTTCTCTTTGAGAGATATTATAAAATGTTATTGGGTGTTTGTCGTAACCTATAAAAACAAATAAAAAATACAAACATCATATCACATAAACTTCCTGAAATAGTTTTAAAAAAGTCATTAAAGACATCAATCTTTCATTTGATTCGTAATATTATAAAAAAAATTGTTGTTACCTTTTGGAGACTTTTACGGTTAAAGTATAAAAGATCAACTTCCTGAGAAATAGTATCTAATTACTTTATAACTAGACTATATAATTAATAAAAGAGAATTAATAACTAGACATAGTAAATAATTAAGCATTAATAAAAGGAAATAGTTGTAGTTTAACGCAAAAGTCCAATTTTGAGGTGGGGGGAGAAAGAGAGAGAAAGGATATCTTGTTTTCGTCACCTTACAGGGTCCGATTGCAAAATCCTGGATTGCCGTCGACCAAACCTCCGACATGCTGATCCGGCAATCTGATTTGCTATGCACAATTCTCATCGCACTCCTTTCTTTCCGTCCCCTATTTTCTCTCCCAGGCAAGTGCGACCTCAGCATAATCAACAGCGGTGCTGTTTACAACTACAACTTGGCTGATCCGATTGAGGGACATTCTCACGGCGTTCTCAGCGCGGATGGGTACTCTTTGTTTCTCTTAAAATCTTAATTTCTGACTCTTTTGTTGATTCAAAGAAACGCATCATGCCATTATCTATTCATTTCTTGTAGATTTTCTAAAATATTGCCTTTTCTGTTTTTTTATGGAATTGATTGTCATCAAAATCGAAGTTATCTCACCATGAATTATAGATATTGATATGTTTGTGTGGCTGGAATCCCGGAACATACATACATTCTTTAAATGTTTAAATGACTACAATTAGTTTGGCCATGGCCCATGGTAAAGGTCATATATATACGAACAATGGATCACTGAAGTCTTCACAGTTCATACATTAAATGTTTCACTTTTCCATTGATTTAGAAAATGGTTCTGAATCCTGTCTGAAAAATATTCTCGGCGATACTAAATTTGTATAGATTTAGCAAACAGTTTTGAATCCTTTATGAAAAAAGTTCTAAGCCATTTTTGCAGAAGATACTTCCTTTTATAGCTTTTGCAAATTGTTTTGAATCCTATGTGAAAATTGTTCTAACTGTTAGTGCAAATACGACACTAAATTTAAACTGTTAGATATAGCAAACGGTACTAAACAAACTCTTTGCAGAAAAGATAGATATCTGTTCTATTTTAATAGATTCTTATTTTGCAATGACAGGTTCATAGAATATTAGAATATGTGTATTTTTATTTTTAATTGTTTTTAATTTCTTCTTCTTCTAGGTTTTACAAAGTAGCTTCCAATGAGACTTTACTATGGTTTCAGGTTGGCTTCATCAGGTTATCTTTTATTTAACTTTTATCACTAAATATATTAAAAACACAGTTTTCTTTCTGATCCACCATTGCCTTTGCCATAGCACATACACAGTCAATTAAACTATTAAATTGTAGCCACCATTGAAAGATAACAAGTTGAATGTTAATGCAATTGATCAGCTTTGTGATCTTATGCTATTCAACCACGATCCTCCCAGATGTTTCAATTGCAAGGTTAGGCTTTATTCAATATTTTTCATATTTGAAAAATTCAAACTATCTGTTATTACTTATTAGCACTAGATATTTGCCAGTTTTAGTATTTTACTGATTGCATCCTTCAACTGTTTATTTTTATAGGAATGTGGTGGTTCTTCGAAATGTGGCACACAATGTAATGCACTTGTATCTAATTTCAAGGGAGGTAGACTTCCTTTCATAATATCTGATCCACAGTTCGAATTGAAAAGTATTTTCTTTTAAAAACCATTTGCTATTTATTTCTTCCTTACTGAATCTATATCAATATCCAGGCTATCCTGTCTGCACTGTCATTGGAAAAGCTTCAAGTCAAACAATCACTCCAATCGGTAACATTCTTACTGCACATTATCAAGAAATAAGCATGAATATATCCTCCATTTATGTCTGAAGATCTTTTGTATTATTTGTTTGTTAACAGATGATAAATATCCTAAGAAAGGAGTCATGCTAAAGATGTTCTCTATTGATTCCAAAACTAATTGTTCACTCTCTGTCTCCATTTTTTGCGACCCAAATAGCATCCATGTGAGTATTTCCATTCTTTTTATAAATCGTACCTATATTCACTTTGTTCATTGACTTTGGTATTCCATGTCGTCTTTCAGGAACCAAATTCTTTGAGCTTACTTGGAACATGCAACTATGTGAGTATTTTTTTTATCGTTTTAGTAATCAAACAAAACCGAAGAAAAAAAAAAATCTGACTTTCTGTTTACATTGTTTGATAGGCTACTTCCTTAAGCCATCCATCTGGTTGTCCAGAGATAATTTCTGGTAACGGAAGTGGCGGCTGGTTTGGCACATTTCTGATCGTGTATGTCTTCCAAGTTCTAACCCTATATCTTTCAATTGGCACTCCTCCCCTTAATAAGTCTTTTGACACTCCTGATTTTCATTTTTGTATGCAGAAGTATATGCTCACTGGGTGCATACTTAATGGCAGGTGCAACTTATCGATACTTCGGTCTTGGCATTCATGGTGTCCAGGTCTGTTTCTTTAACTTATTTTAAATACATCAACTTCTTATTCTTTTTCTAATTTGATGTGAAACTACTATTTTCACTCTGTTCTTACTTAGGTCATTCCAAACCTAGAGTTTTGGGTTAGTTTACCACAAAGAGGACAAGTAATGATCGAACCATGCGTGATTTGTTCGTTAAATCAATCTTATTTGGACGACTAATTTATTAAAACTCTTGAATTCTTAATTTTACAGAGTTTGCTTGGAGATGTATTTAGAAGTCTGAGCGGGCGAAACAGTGGAAGTCAAGGTTCCTATGCTCCTCCTCCTTCCAACTATCAGTAACCATTTTCAGATTATGTAAACAAACACGCGAATTTTCGAACATTGGATGGAAAGTTTCTTATGTAATGATGCAACCAAACACAGTCGATTTGTTTTGATCCTAAATTTTAATGCCAGCTTTAAAATTCAAATTTCAAGATTCAATGTCTTTAAACTTCATTTTTATTATTATGAGGTTTTGCCTGTAATTAGCCCAACTTTATTAACATTACTCATTAGTCACTATCGAGTACCGACCCGATTATATAAATATTCGTTGTCATCAACCTGAAATTCAACTAAATCAATAGAGGAGAGTCCGACGAGAGGATGTCGCGGGAGAGGGTCCGACGAGGAGTGCTGCCTCCTTCAGAAGAGGTAATAGAATTCCTGATCTATCCCATTCCGTGTTTTTCGATTCTTTTTTCCCCATGTCTTTTGAAATCGTTCGTGCCTGCAGACGATAAAGAAGCTGAAGGAAGCAATAGATGCTGGCAACTTCTATGGGGCGCAGCAGATGTACAAGTCTTTCTCCGCCAGGTATTTTGTTACTATTATCACCATCTTATCATGTTCCTAATGTTTTTTATGAGTTGCGAATTTGCAAATATTGTTTAGGACTTATGGAGTGCATTAGACTGTAGAAATGAAGTGCGAATTTAGGGTTAAAAATAAAAATCGCTAAAAAATAGGTTACGTTTATGTTCAAGTACTCAGGAACGTTTCAGTTGTGCTCGGAGTGTGTTTAGAACATATATTGTTAATCTTGTAGTTGCATCTCTTTCTTGGCACATATGGTGTGAAAGGAATAGGAGATTAAAACAACGCACCCTAAGATCCCCAGAAATTGTCAGCAAAGAAATTATAAAGGATGTGAGCATTACATATGATTCTACATCCTATAAGAAGCACAATCTTTCACAGTTTGAAATACAAGCTATACGCTCATGGGAGTCCAACCTCTTGAGGCTTCAATCCTTGGCCAATTAGTCAGGGTCATAGCTGCATAAGAGATAGACAATGTTTTTACATTTACTGTACTTGCATTTCATTATATTATTCTGTAATCTTGGGCTATGCCCAACCTCTTTTTCTGTAATGAAAGTTTTAATTTCTCAAAAAAAAAAAAAAATCTTGTAGTTGCATATCCAATTTCTTTAAATAGACACAAAAAATAGATAAGTTTCAAGTGAATGTCTATGAATGCATTGCTGTTTGACTTGAAAATTAAAAATATTCAAACAAATTGACAAAATTATTTGGCAATATTAAAATAATTATACGATGCTTCCAATTAGTTGCATGCTTTGGGGGCTATGAGTTTGCAATTCTTGTGTACTACTGTCTACTGGGTTATATTTTGAATTTTTGTTATAACGCTAAATTTTGCATTGTTAGACATCGATAGCATAACTTGGGAGTTGGGAATAGTTTATTACTTTATTTATTTTTTATAATCAAAAGAGTGGTTTATTATTCAATAGCCCATCTTTCTGTTTCACGTGCATGCTGTTTTTTAACTCTTTTCATACGGTTAGTGAGTGACTTTAAGATTGCAATTTTAGGTATACGGCTTCTAAGAAATATAATGAAGCACTGAACATTCTTCAGTCAGGTGCATCTCTTCAACTGGAGCATGGGCAGGTTATTTGCTTATTTTTGTCTTTAATTCTTTATCACAATTTACAAGTGCCTTCAATATCTTACGTTGTATGATAGGTGTAGATGCAAGGTTTTAAATGAGCCCATGAAGAATTATGAATATAATCAGTGCTGAATGCTGATCTAATTTGTTGTAATAATTAGTTTTTTTTTGCTTTACGGGTGATCAGAGGATAACTGAGTGTGGTTATCTTTCAAGTCTATATGCACTATATGTTATACAATGAAAAGAGGATCAGTCTTGAATCTTAATCTCTCTGCACACAAATCTCTTTTGTGCTTAACTGCTTATAGTAAAGTTTCAATTTTTTATTATTATAAACTTATAATTTTATAAGTTTATAAATTTAAATCCATAATTGTGTGGCTAAGAATCTAAGATTTGTTTCTTTTAAATTGAACCAAGACATATTCATGTGATAGCTTGAAGAATCATCCAAGACTTCCAGACTCTGACTATTTATTTTTAAATTTTATTTTGAAATCTTAAATTCATAGTTAGCTATAATTATTGCAGATTACTTGTGGAGCTGAGCTTTCCTTGTTATTTGTGGAGACACTTGTCAAAGGGGAAACAGTTTGCAATGAAAAAAATTTAGGTAAATATGGGTTTTTAGTACAGGTTTTGCAGATTTTTTTGTGATTATTCTCCCTACATAATTTTTATAGTAATCGTTTTTATTTTATTGAGAATTAAGAGCTCTATTTGAAAATATTTGTCTGATTTATTTATTTTAAAATCAATAAATTTTCAAAACTCTAGGTGTCTAATCATCTCAAATTTTTTCAGCATCATGTAATCTTGGTGGCTCTTTATTTTCTATGCTTTCCCCTCCTTTTTGTCAAAATATATTTTAGAAACCAGTGAGTTGATCCTTTGGCTTTTAAAGTTAACCGTAAATGTATCTTATTTTTTTGTACAGAATATGAATTATGTACAATTGCCCTTTACAGAAAAATAAAACAAGATAGTTTAATGAGTAACAAACACAGCAGTGAAGAAAACCTCAATAACTAGAAGAAAAATCCATCATTTGCAACTTAATATTTGCTATTAGTAATTTGGCATGTATTGCAACTTTATGTAGCCAACGCTGCCAACCCACTGACATTTCTTGACGGTAGGTTGCATTTACATGCTAGATGTATTAAGAATGCCGAGTTTAGCGCCAATCCAGTAAAATCCCCGAGTCATCTATCACCTTGAGGCTGCTACTAACTCAACTCAAAGAGAATTCTACTGTTTATCTTGCACAAATCTTAGACATTGTGAATGGGTGGGCCTCAAGATTCCACAGAAATGCCATTCGACGTGTACATCAAAAATTGGAAGAGATCAGAAGCTGATATGTATATTCCCTCTTCTTTAAGTCGTCGCTGATGATGATGGTGGTAGCTGATATTTTGAGGGGCTGTAAGATTTTTCTTTGATGTTAAATCCAACCCACTAGATGTGGGTCTTCTAGAATCCTCTGCCATTAGGCAGTGGATGAACTAAATATGTTTTATGTTATTTATTCTATTACTATCCCTAGAGGTCTCTGCCTACTACTGAGTAGAGTATGACTATTAAGAGGTTTTATTTTCCTGTCTATATATTTGTAAAACTCGCTAAAGCCCACTTAATTTCTAATGAAACTTTAAATTCACCAAAAAAAAGTCGTCACCGATGAGAAATGATACAAATCATACCTATCTCTTCCAGAGCAGTATTCTGACACTTGGATTTGGAGATAGGCTGCACATGACCATCTGTATCTTGGGAGATGCTCCACCTCTTAGTTATCAAACTTTTTCTTCTCCATATTATCAATGGAATTTTAACATCATAAAAAATGCACATTGCCCTTTACTTTTCAATTCCTAACTTTGTTTTTTATAGATCGTATCAGGAAAATATACAAAAATTTCCCAAAGATCTCTACCCCACAGCAACCTGAAGATGATGAAGCCATACAAAAGATCTCAGAAGCCATTATGGAAGCAAAAACTCGTGTTGAAGGGTGTTCATCGTTCTTAAAAGCTGCAATCAAGTAAGTTGTAATGTTGTATCATTTTTACTTTTTTTAGTCGATGGATGTAGTCAGATGTTTATCTTATTTTTGTTTTCAACTTTTAATCATTTCACCTTTGTAACAGGTGGTCTGCTGAGTTTGGAGATCATAAATACGGATCTCCTGAATTGTATTCCATGCTTGCTGAGTATATTTACTCCGAGTCTCCTGAGTTGGTACATTACTACATAATATCTTTTACATGTCTTATATAGAAAACCAAACAAACAACAAAGTTCCCTATATGGCTAGATATACAACATAACTAGAAATGTAATAGCAAGCTAAATTATTTACAATCCATGATATTTAATCCATGCTTCTCCTATCTTTTATTGTTCTGCATACTACTATTAGTGATATTATAATTAGATGGTATTTGTGTAATAAGTTAATATTGTATAGTTAACTAATAACTCTAGAAACTTCTATGATTTAGATCTAACAGATCAGTTAGCACGATTCTGTTAGATGTAAATCCCCCTAAAGTGTATATAAGATAATTAATAACATTTTAGGAGGGATCGATCATTTGATCTCCCCCATTTTCCAGATCTCACTCTGTTCATAACATTCATAACTACAAAACAAATACTAGGTTTCTGTCACATAAAATCCTAGCCATAAATCAACGGAATAGTAATCTCAAGATTAGTTTGTCTCTTTCATAACCTAACTACAGAATAGATAAGATAAAAGTGTAAAACAAGAGGATAAAACATTGTTCATGTATTCAAATTAAATATCATTGGTACATATTAGTAATGGGAAGAAATGCATACTTTCAGGATATGGTTAAACTCTCAGTTTATTTTATCCGGGCAGATAACCCAAGAAATTTAGCTTCTACACTAGTAGACTTTATGAGCAAGGTCAGTATCATTACTATCATTTATTATTTTATTAGTGTTTTACTTTCTATAATGCATTATGCACCTGGTTTAAAAATGAAATGGAAAAATGAACATGTAACATTTACTATATTCCTATTTGGGAATCCAAACATCTGCTATATTTTTTCAAGATTTACAGAGTTTGCTTGATTCTATTAATTATTCAATGCCTTTCCAGCATGTCATTTCACATCCATGTATTTTAGAAGTACATTTAAAATGATGACCGTGTTTCCAATTGTCTATGTCCTCTTTAGCTTCTAGGAGATTTTCCAAAAGGTAGAATACAAGAATCTTGGGTGACTTTTGGTTGGATTTCTAACAAAGGTTTTATCTTGATGTATCTTTTTTGTATCCATTATATGCATGGTTTTAAAAGCGTTGTGTGCCAGCACTCAACACACTTGAGTTTTTGTGCACTCAGGTGTGCCTAGGGTGCCTAGAAACTCCAGGGAATTTATGTTATGTTTTTTTTACTTCTATTTCCTATTTTTATATATGTATATTTTATAGTTAATAAATTTATTACATGTTATTAGAATATTAGTTGATATTAAATATAATAAGACTGCAAATAAAAGAAAGCAACAAAAAATTGCAAATAATATTAAAACCCCAGGTGGATTTGTGCCAAGATATGCCTAAGGGCTAAGTCTAACTGCAAGGCGTGGCTAAATGTGCCGCCAAGAAGCAAAGTTTGAGTTGCGCCATAGCGCGTAGCGCCGGCACTTGGCGCTATGGGGAGATAGCGGGAGATAATAGCGTCTACATAGCGCCAAGTGTATTTTTATTTTATTTTAAATATTCAGTATATTATAAAGTAATAGTGAATATCATACTTAACTAAAGAGTAGTGATCAAGTGTAATCATTAATTTTAGAGTTCAAAATATTCCTAAATATTAAGTTAGGGGAGAAATGGGGAGAAATCGTGAATAGATAAGTGAAATGGGGAGAAATAGGGTTTATATTTATAAACCCTATTTGGGTATTCGGGCGGATCCTGATCCGGATCCGGATCCGCCTAAGGCCCGATAGGCATAGTGCGGGGAGATATCGCCAACTACCCGTGCTATGGGCGATATAGCGCGCTATCTCGCGCGATACTCAAACTATGCCAAGAAGCGCACTCGCACCTAGGCGCGCACATGTAAATCCATAATTATTTAAGGATGGAGTGTGGACTCACTTTGTTCCCAAAATTTGGTTTCTCTCTTGATGTTTACAGGCTTGGTGATGATGGATGATAGGTCTCTAACCCCCAAGCCTTATTTGGACTTTGGAAGGATCATCTGAGGTCTGGAAACATCTGATAGGCAAGATTTCTGATTTCTTCATTATTGAGGAAATCAAAGAGATTTTTTTTATGAATTCATTAATATGGAAAATAAAAATAGTAAATACATAGTACTTAAGTAAATAAATAGCTCGAAAGATGGACATGCGTATGCCCATCGATTTCTATATAGCAGTTTTCCTTAGTCTGTGAACCTAGGAATTTTGCCGTAGAAGTGAAGCCTCCCACAAAGTTAACATCTGTATTTCTGCTACTGTGCTCTCCTTTTTGTAGATCTCTCGCTTGAAATCAAGATGATGCCATGTGCACAGTAGGTGTAATTTCCCGCAATAATCCAGTTGACTAACCGAATCCTCCCTCCATAGGAGAGGTATATTCCATTCCATCTAGCTAGGTGGTTCTCAATAGATTGAAATGTTGAATTAGTTTCCAAGACTGGTCGAAAGATATTAGTGATATAATAAGGGACTATTATGTAATCAGTTAATTACCTTTTAACTTCTTTGTAATAAGCTAGGATATAATTCTAGAACTTTCTAATGGATAAGATTTAACAGAATCTGTTATTTTTCTGTTAAGTTCTAATCCTCCTAAATTGTATATAAGATAATTAATAACAGTTTAGGAGGGATCGAACACTTGTTCTCCCCCATTTCCCAATCGCACTCAGATCATAACACACATATGGTATCCAAGGTTCCGGATGCGCGCGCATATGCGCGCATTATGCGCGCATATGCGATGATGCGCCCCCAGAGGGAGATGCGCCAGGCACATCTCCCTTAGCCGGATCCGGGTCGGATCCGGGTAAAATCCGACCCGGATCCAGGCCTGTTTTAAGTTATTTAAATAACTTAAAACAGTGTTTTGTTTTTATTTAAAAAAAAAGGCAAAAAAAATTTATTTTAAGACCTTATAAATTTTTAGCATAAAAATTTATACATTGGTCCATGAAAAGAGCTATATTATTTTTAATATAAGCTCCTCCCACTCTTTAGACTTCATATTTGTTTTAGACAAAATGAATCTTTATTTATAGACCAACCTTTTTTGTGTTTTTTGAATTCTAACGATGTGAGACTAAAAATGTGTGGTTAAATAAATTATTATTATAGAGTATTTTTTATGTTGTAGATGTATTAAAGAAGGCCCAGCCCAGCCCATTACGTTATTATTTTTTAAAAGCCTCTTGGGTTATTTATTATTTTCTTTTTATAAAAGCCTCTCTTTTATAAGTTTAAAAAAACCCTAGCCATTTATAGAGCTATATTATTACGAAAATACCCCTAAATGATTAACCGGTTTTTAAACCTTGGTGTTACAATGAATTATAGGATGCTATAATAATTAATAAATATATGTATTATAATAATTTTTCTATCCAATATATTTTCAACTAAAAAATTTAATTAATATAATTTAGATATATAAAAAAATATTAATTTCCTATAGTTTTATAAATATTTACGAAAATGCCACTGGCGCATCTGAGCGCATATGCACGCATATGCACGCATATGCTCAGATGCTCCAGACGGCGGCGCATCGCGTAGAGGCGCATCCGGAACCTTGATGGTATCAGTCGCTGGATTTGAATTCAAGTGCTGTTGCTGATCCATCTTGCCGGTTGTTGCTGATCAGATTCCGCTGCGCGATCATGGCAGATTCCGGCAGAGATGTGGTAAATGCTGCTCGGGATGATTTGAAGATTCCAACGAAAATTGTGATCATCAAGTCTCCCAAGACTGTTGCATTGGATCGAGGCAATTATTTTGCCTGGAGGACGCAGTTCCTTGGAGCTTTGAGAGGTAATGGACTCATTCCTTACCTTCTCGGAGAAGTAGAATTGAGCACGCCGGTGGCTGTCCAGCAGGATCAATTAATTTTGGGCTGGATACTTTCTTCCCTCACGGCGTCGGTGGTGACAGAGGTTTCAAATTGTGAAACCTCATCAGGTTGTTGGAAGATTCTTCAAGAAGAATTCGCATCTTCCTCACGCTCACAGATTCTTGCAATCAATCAAAAGTTGCAAAATCTCAAGAAGGGAGGTAAGAGCTTTATTGAATATATTGCTGAAATTAATATGCTTGTGGAAGGATTGTCAATTGCTGGAAAGAAAATAGATGATGCAGATCTTGTCCTTCTAGTTGTGGCTGGGCTAGGAGATGAATATGAATCGTTGATTCAAAACATTACATCAAGGAGAGATGATATTACATATAGAGAGGTAAAAACAATGTTCATGGATATAGAGATCAGAAAATCTAGATCCAATGTAGCAAACCCTTTGAGTATTAATGTCGTTGAGACAGAAAAAATTCAGAAGCAAGGGAAGGTTAAACTAAACACTATTCCATGTCAGATTTGCTCTGGAAAACATGGTGCACTGAACTGTTACAATAGGCTGAACATCATCAAATATCCTCCAACGCACAGTAGAATACTCTCATCTAATGGGCCTACTGGCAAGATGTCCGTTAATACTGCATAAAAAGGTTCCAGATCTATTTGGTATCCTGAAACAGGTACTATTGATGAACCTACTGTGAATTTGGTAGCAATGCAGGAGGAATCTCATCTCTGGTATGCAGATTCAGGAGCTACGAATCATGTTACAAAAGTTCAGCAAAATATTCAGCAATCTGTGGAGTGTGATAAGGCCATCAACACAGCAGATGGAAGGCCTATGAAGATCACTCATTATGGTAATTCTAATTTTTCAGTAAATAATAGAATGTTTAAATTGGAACAACTTCTTTATGTTCCATCAGCATCCAAGAACTTGATCTCTGTCAAGAAGTTCTGTATTGATAATAGGGTTTTTATGGAATTTGATCCACAGAGGGTGACAGTGAAGGATCTGGTCACAAAAGAAGTGTTGATATCTGGACCTGAAGGAGATGGGTTGTATGAGATCCCTATAAATATAAGGAGTGCTGAACTGCAGGTGAATCACGTGGAGATAAGCAAAAAGGCTAATGCAAGGACCTGGCATCTAAGGCTAGGGCATTTACACTCGAGAGCAGTGGAAGATTTAAATAAAAATAAGATGATTATTGTTACTGATTCTAAACATATCCATGTACTATGTCAAAATTGCTGTGTACCAAAATCTAAGAAATTAAATCATTCTAAGAGATCCACTGTTTACAGTAATCCACTTGAGCTTATGTTTGCTGATGTTTGGGGTCCTGCACCTAGGGATTCTTCAAAGGGTTATAGATACTACATAAATTTTGTAGATGCATCTACTAGCCATAATTGGTTGTTTTTGATGAAAAGGAAGTCTGAAGTAGAGGATTGTTTTATTCAATTTCAGAAATTAGTGGAGAGGCAGTTTGAACATAAAATCAAGGCAGTTCAGAGTGATAATGCCAAGGAATTTCTCAAGCTCTCCACTTATCTTAGAAAGAATAGTATATTTCATCGCCTTAGTTGTCCACACACTCATCCTCAAATGGGTAAGGTGGAAAGAAGGCATTGACACATAGTCGATACAGGGTTGGCCATGCTCAATCATGCAAGGATTGATGATCAATTCTGGGATTATGCGTTTATAACTGCTTTATAACTGCTGTTTACATCTATAACAGAAATCCTACAAGTGTCTTGGGAGGAATCTCTCCATATGAAACACTCAATCATAGGGCACCGGAATATTTTAAATTGAGAGTTTTTGGTTCTATTTGTTACCCTAACATGAGGCCCTATAGGGAGGATAAATTGGGTGACAAATCTCATTAATGTGTGTTTATGGGATCAAGCTTTTTCAGGCGTTCATGCGGTCATGCGATGGCCATGACCGTATGGCTGCCTAGGCACTCGCCTAGAAATATGGGAAATTTTGCAAAAATTACCCTGAACATAGGAAAAATAGAGAAAAATAGATAGGGTCTGAATCGGATATAGGTCTGGACAGATAGGGGGCACATAGGAAAAATAGAGAAAAAAAATTGGGACAAAAAATACCTAGGTCGACGATGGCCGGAGCTGCTTGGAGGTCGTCGGAGCACACCTGGAGGTCGCCGGAGTGTGCTATGAGGTCGCCGGAGTATCCCTTGAAGATGG
The DNA here is from genome assembly GCA_001185155.1 of Zostera marina. Taxonomy (NCBI): domain Eukaryota; kingdom Viridiplantae; phylum Streptophyta; class Magnoliopsida; order Alismatales; family Zosteraceae; genus Zostera; species Zostera marina. Next base: position 340,565 of record LFYR01000537.1, on the reverse strand, counting down.
CCGGAGAAAATGGGTGGGGAGATGATATGAAAATCTAGGGTTTGGGGTTCAAAGGTGGGAGGGAAGGGAAGAAATAAGAAATGAAAGAGGAATTAGGGTTTTTTAAACCCTCACCCTCTTATTTAAATGACTTAAGTCATTTAAATGGGCTATTGGGTTAGGCGGTCGGATCCGCCTAACCCGCTCCAACGCATGAAGGCAAACGCTTACATGCGCTGGAGCGCATGGTCGCATGAACAAGCTTGTATGGGATATCCTGCAAATTGTGATGGATATATATGCATGAACATGGAAGATGGAAGGACAACACTATCAAGAGATGTAGTGTTTCATGAGAATGATTTTCTCTACAAGAAGGGTATGAATTCAGAGAACACAGTTCAGTCAGATCATAGTACAGATGATGAAGAAGAACAAGAAACAGTGCAAACATCTGAAACAGAGGTTGCTGTGAGGTCAGAAAATGTTTCAGATATTTATGTTCCTTCTATACCTGCAATTCAGACTTATACTAGAAGGGAGAAAATTCTTCAGCCAGCAGAAACTTCACGAGCTGTGGTTCTTTCAGAACATCCCATTGATGCAGTTAATGAGCAACAGGCAATGGCAGAAGGTTCATTAAGTGATGAAAATATTTTGATGCGGTGAGTGCCACGACGGAGGAAAGACAGGCGGTAAGAAGGGGAAGACGACAGAGGCAAGAAATACTGGATCACTTTATTAATAATAAGAAATGGAACAGTACAGATATCGCGAGTAACGCGGGGGAGGGAAAAATAGCAATGCGATAAAATCAACACCGAGGTGAGCGGCCGGTGACTCGCGTTCACGCCGGGGAAGTCGATCCTGGAGGAATAACAGCAAAACAGAATTAGTTGGAGATCAGATAGTCAGGAAAGGAAGAGAGAGGGAGGAGGAGATTACCAGTAGTGGGATTTGAGTGGGAAAATAATCTGCTCTTCAAGGAGGACGAAGGTGCTGCTTTATAGCGTGAGGGGGGGAAAGCTTGGCTGCTGGTGGATCCGTTGTGGGCCGGGTTAGTAGTCCGGGCTGGACTACATCATATTTCATCATCTTCAGATGAGGAATATCATCCTAATATCTCTGAGAAGAGGGATCTGGTGCATATTCTAGTAACAAGGGCAGCATCAAAGAGAGGAAATTCTTGGATTTGAATGCCGTTTTCCATTTGTCACCAGAACGAATGCGAACTTGATGGTACCCACTCCGGAGGTCAAGCTTTGTAAAAATCTGTGCTCCGGCTAGACAATCTAGCAATTCTTCTACTCTTGGTACCGGAAAACGGTAACGAATCGTAATCTTATTTATTGCCCGGCTGTCGACGTATAGCCGCCACTCACCATTTTTTTTGGTACCAATAAAGCGGGTACAGCGCACGGACTAGTGCTAGGTCGAACAAACCCTTGTTGAATCAACTCGTCGATTTTCTTTTGAAGAATGTCGGCTTCCTTGGGGCTCATGCGATAGTGGGGAAGATTCGGTAACGATGCCCCGGGGATGAATTCGATCTCATGGTCCACGTCATGACGGGGTGGAAGTGCGGCAGTGCTGTCCGAAAGTGATAATTGTGGGTGTAATTTTAAAAACTCATTCACCCGTTGTGGAATAGTGGGTGTGTGCTCGGGCCAAACCGGTTTGGATGTAATTGCCCATCCAAAACTTTCTTCCTCGATGGCTTGTGTCATTTCTAATCGGTTGACTATTGTGACGGTGGGCTTTGGTTCGGGAACCAACGAACCAGGTGGCAAAGGAGTCAAAACCAATCTCTTGTTGTCAATATTGATGATGATTTGGTTTGTCCGTCCGCGGTGGGTGCAATCGGTGTCGAACTGCCATGGGAGACCCAATGATATGTGTGCAACATTCACGTCAACGACGTCACATATGATGACGGCTTTGTATTCCCGGCTGATAAAAACAGGCACATGACATTGCTCGGCTACTTTTTTTATGTTACCCTCATCTATCCACGATACGAAGTACGGTTGAGGGTGTTGGCTTGTTGGTAATTTTAGAGCGTCGACCGCTCTTCGGGATATCAAGTTATCCGTGTTGCCACCGTCGACTAGGATATCACATAGCTTGTCCCGAACGGTTCCTCGTGTCCGGAACAATGTGTGTCGTTGGGTAGTATCCACGGCCCTTGGTGTGGTGCACAATCTTTTAAACATGCAAATTAGCGGGAGGCCGGTTTCATCGGGGGGAAGTGTGGTTTCTTCCGGCTCGACAAACTCCTCCGGATCGAACAAGTCTTGTTCGTCTACGCACGTGGTGAATCGGCGGCGGGGACAGTCCGAGGACTTATGGCCGGGCTGACTGTACTTGTAACAAATGAGTGGCGAGCGTGTATACGGATCATTCGTGGGTTTCAGCCGTTCTCCAAAGAGTCCCTTCCCGTTATCGGGGGTGGGTATGCTGGCCGGTTCGCTGCTGGAAGGTCTCCGACGTCGAGCCATAGAAAATGGGAATATCGGCCTTGAGTCGGCTCGCGAATGGGATGGAATTGTTGTGAGGGTGGAACTGAGGTCGGTGGTGCTCTGGCCGGCCGATGGCAAAATCCTCATCGGAGGACCCATCCTCCCACTGTGGAATTCCGGCTGGCCTGTGGCTGGACGTGGTGGGTGGTCGGGGGTTGGGAAACTGGTGGGGAAGTTGCGTCTGGAATCGTGGAGGTGGTGGGTGGGATTGGGGCTGGAATTGGGGATGAAATTGGGTGGTGGGCGAGGTGGGTGGTTGAAATTGGGGCTGAGAAATCGGGATCGCGTTATAGGGAGGGGGCGTGAGGGAGCCGGTGAGGACGGACGCGTTGATGGCGGCGAACATCGAGCGGACCTCGCGGCGCTGCTCGGTGTACTGATCCTTCATCAGGGCTGCCATTTTCTGCAGCATTTCCTCCTGGAACTCCATGAGCTCCGAGCACCAGACGTGAGGATCGCTCGCCTCTGCCATGAGATCGGAACACGCTGAGGACGGCGTGCGATGTTGCTCTGATACCAGGTGATGCGGTGAGTACCACGACGGAGGAAAGACAGGCGGTAAGAAGGGGAAGACGACGGAGGCAAGTAATACTGGATCACTTTATTAATAATGAGAAATGGAACAGTACAGATATCACGAGTAACGCGGGGGAGGGAAAAATAGCAATGCGATAAAATCAACACCGAGGTGAGCGGCCGGAGACTCGCGTTCACGCCGGGAAGTTGATCCTGGAGGAATAACAGGAAAACAGAATTAGGTGGAGATCAGATAGTCGGGAAAGGAAGAGAGAGGGAAGAGGAGGTTACCAGTAGTGGGATTTGAGTGGGAAAATAATCTGCTCTTCAAGGAGGACGAAGGTGCTGCTTTATAGCGTGAGGGGGGGAAAGCTTGGCTGCTGGTGGATCCGTTGTGGGCCGGGTTAGTAGTCCGGGCTGGACTACATCATATTTCATCATCTTCAGATGAGGAATATCATCCTAATATCTCTGAGAAGAGGGATCTGGTGCATATTCTAGTAACAAGGGCAGCATCAAAGAGAGGAAATTCAAAATATGTATTATAGATTACTCCTACTCAGAAAATTGCACCAAAATCTGTGAAGTTGGCATTGGCAGATCCTGAATGGAAGGAGGCAATGCAACACGAATACGATGCCCTCATAAAGAATGAAATATGGGGATTGATACCCAGATCTGCCACGGATAATGTCATAAACAACATTTGGTTGTTTAAGGTCAAAGAAAAATCTGACGGGACAGTTGAAAGACTAAAGGCTAGATTGGTAGCTAATGGGACCAATCAAGTGGAGGGGCAAGATTATGGTGAAACATTTAGTCCTGTGGTGAAGCCCAAAACCATAAGAATAGTCCTCACCATTGCAGTCTCTAGAGGATGGGAGATGCAACAGATTGACATAAGCAATGCTTTTCATCATGGGCAGTTAGAAGAGAAGATTGTTATGAGGCAACCTGCTGGCTTCCTTGATGAATCAAAACCAAGGCATGTGTGTCTTTTGAAAAAGGCACTTTATGGGTTAAAACAAGCGTCTAGGATGTGGTTTAGACGGTTGAAACAGTCCTTAGACAGAATGGGATTCAAAGCATGTTTTTCTGATGAATCCTTATTTGTGAGAATTGATAATGAAGTTATTTACATTTTAGTCTATGTTGATGACATGGTCATTACTGGTTCAAGCTCAGAAAAGGTGAAGGAGTGCCTGGATTTTCTAAAGTCTGAGTTTGCAGTAAGGTTGTGTGGAGACTGGAGATCTTGAATATTTTCTAGGGATAAGGGTAAGAAAGCATGTGGATGGTGTGTTCTTAGACCAACAACTATATTTCGTCAATCTGTTGAACAAACACAATTTTCAAAGCCTTAAACCTATTTCTACTCCTATGCAACATGATCAACCTTTCTTCTCTGATGCTGAAATAATTGAAAATGCAACTGATTATAGGAAGATTGTTGGTTCCTTGCAGTATTTAATAATGTCAAGGCCGGACATTGCATATTCAGTCAACAAGCTGGCTTAGTTCATGGAGAAACCTAAGGAGATTCACTGGCAGATGATGAAAAGAGTTCTCAGATATCTGACTGGAACTCAGTTCATGGGAATTGTTCTCAGAAAATCCAGTAATTGCAATATTTCAGCTTACAGTGATGCTGATTGGGCTTCAGATGAAACAGACAGAAAAAGTCAGTCTGGTTATCTAGTATATATGGGTAAATCTCTGGTAATATGGTGTTCTCAGAAGCAGACAACAGTATCCAGATCAAGCACTGAGTCAGAATTCAGAGCTATTACTGCTGCAGCTGCGGATTTAGATTGGGTGGCAAATTTGCTGTTTGAAATGGGTTTAAAGGTTGATAAACCTTACAAAGTGTGGTGTGACAACTTGGGAGCCACACAACTTGCTGCCAACCCTGTTTTTCATACAAAAATCAAACATACTGCCATAGACTTCAACTTTGTGAGAGAAAGAGTTGAGAATAAAACTCTAGAAGTTATTCACATTCCAAGCACCAAGCAAAGAGCGGATGTATTGACCAAAGCATTGAGGCCAACACCATTCATGGAGCTTAAAGCCAACCTCATCGATAGACATAGATGAGTTTGAGGGTGGCTATTAGTGATATAATAAGGGACTATTATGTAATTAGTTAATTACCTTTTAACTTCTTTGTAATAAGCTAGGATATAATTCTAGAACTTTCTAATGGATAAGACTTAACAGAATCTGTTATTATTCTGTTAAGTTCTAATCCTCCTAAATTGTATATAAGATAATTATTAACAGTTTAGGAGGGATCGAACACTTGTTCTCCATTTCCCAATCGCACTCAGATCATAACACACATAAAAGACTTTTTCTTCCCTGAGATTAGGAGACCTGGGTAAGAAATTGGGAGTGGGAGATCTCTCCTAAGTTACTGCCTTGATAAAACTTCAGACATCTTCTTACAGATATTTTAAATTAAATTTTTTGATATTTTTGTTACGACACCATGGTCTGCATAGTATTTTAATATATTTACACTTCATAGTTCATACCACAATGTACTTTTGTATTGTGTCTTCCTTTATGGTTAAAACTTTCTCAATACTAGGTTCCACATCTGTTGCTGTTCCCAAATTATCAATAATTCAATTATCTGAATATTTATTTTATCTTGTTATAGTGTTATCCAAGTGAAGATGATTTGACAATTGCTCGAGTAGTTTTAATGTAAGTCTTTTCTGAATGATCTCTATTTCTTGAGTTTTTTCTTGGTTGTGGTTTATACTTTATAGTTCATATGGAAACTGTTAATCGTCAAGGACTCAAGGGTAACAATTGAACCACGTTCACTAAATTTAAGTAGATCCAAATAAACTTTCTATTTAATAATTTTGAGAGAGTTATATTGATTAAATATTTGATTTGGTATTGTTAATTATTGTACATATATTTGCAGGTATTTATCCCAAGGGAACTTGAGAGATGCCAACTGTCTAATGGATGAGCTAAAAAAACAAGTGGAATCTAATCAGCTTGACTTTCCACAATCAGAATTGATTCAATTCATTGTTTATCTTTTGCTGACGTAAGTTAACTTGTTGAAGTTATTTAAAATTTTGTATCTTACTGGTGTATTTTAATCTCACTATGGTCATAATCTGGGAGATAACTATAATGCAAGTTTAGGAGACCATCCTCCTGAGGCAACCTCAATTAGCTACTAAATCACTAGTTGTAATGCTATATAGGAGTGTGTCGATGAGTCTCATCTCCCCTATATATTTTAATTATCTCTACTGTCCCTCAATATTGAAATGAAAACCTTTAATTGTATATTTTCTTATAAAAGAGGTCATCTACGGAAATCATTTGCTTTTAAATTGAAATAATAAAGAAATAATACATGATTAGACACATTTAATATCAGGTTTTAATATTTGATTTTCTGCAGGCTGGAGAGAGATGCTCTTCCTTTATTTCGCATTTTAAGACAGAAGTATAAATCTAGCATTGAAAGAGATGCTTCATTTGAAGAGGTGAATTTTCTTCCACCTCTTAATAATACCAATAAATGATGCATGCAGGTTTGTTTGATACTTTGAATGTTATATAAAAAACTAAAAAAGTAATGCAATTTTTTTCAAGCCTTTCTCCTGTTACTCCAAACAAGTAATGCAGGTTCATGGTTTGAATTTTGTTGAGTGTTTAGCTTAGTCACTTCAAATGTATATATTAGGTGAACTTCATTGTCAAATTTAGCAAGGCAAGAGATTTTCTTGTATTTTTCAAAAAAATATCCTTCTTTCTATCATATCTTTTCAATGGTAAAATACCGAATGATTTGATTCTGTCGTTAAATCACTTGGTAACAATTTCTTCTATTTTTGCAGTTCTTAGATGAGATTGGGGAAAAGTTCTACGGGGTTCAGCGTAAAAGTGGCATTCAAGGCATATTTGGTGATTTATTTAAGGTGCGATATCTTAATCTACAGTTTTTTCTCTGCCTTTCTAATCTATTCAGAATATTTGTTATTATTTTTTCTTTTGAACATTTAATTTTCTTATTACAATCGTTATCTGTTTTATTTAAAAATATAGAGAAAATATATATAAAATTGAAAACACATGTTTACTAATATGCGTGCACGATAGACTTGATAGTTCTTAATTTTAAACAGTTTATCCACATATTATTTATATAAATAACATGTTTACTGAGAAAAATAATTATTATGTGTTGTGTTGCAGCAGATGATGACAAGTGAAATATAGTGGTTGGTAGATTTTAAAACTTGGTTCGATTTTTGTTTGAATTGCATAAGAGATTTCATGAAAACAACAGACAACGGGTCAGCTAATTCTTGTTATTGTTGATAATCTCCTGTTTTTTGTAGTGGAAATTGTTTCCATATAGACATTGAATAATCTTAACCTTTATGATTTTATATAAAATATTAATTTTAAGCTGTTCTGTGTGGGGGTCAATTTTTAAAGCTGATCTGTGTGGGGGATTCTTTGCCTTGAAAGAATTTAAGGTTGGTTGGTTAGCAAAATGGGAATGGTAATTAAGTGCATCACTGTCAAACAACACCAACTCTAAATTAACCCTACGCTCTATCTTAATTATTACTAGAATTAGTAGAATTGGCCATTGGGCATTGGATTTTTTCGGTTTATTATCCATTACAGGTAGCATTGTTACCCCAGCCTACCGAACTGCTACGTTTAAATAAACGAGCTTACTCTTGGGTTTGAGTTCGGTTCGTTTAATTAGCCCTGTTAATCGAACGAATTCGAACCGGATACCCATGTATCCGAATTCGAATTCGATTAGTATCCGAATTCGTCCGATTAGTATTCGAATTTCAAAATCCGTATCTGAATTCGAATTCGATTAAAAATATCCGAATTCGGATATCCGAATTCGATTCGAATAACATTTATAAAAAACCTCAAAAATAATATTTTATTTTTTTTGTTAAAAAACCCTGTAAAATTTAAAAAACCCTGTAATATTAAAAAAACCCTGTAATATTAAAAAAATACTGTAATATTAAAAAAACCCTATAACATAACAATTTAACATATAAAAACCACAATAAAAAGATTCACCAAGGAATAACACCATGGAAATATGTAAAACCAGTACATGTACATGGAAATAACAGCAAAAAGATTCACCAAGGAATAACGACAACTTTAGATAGTAGTTCACTAGTTCGTAAAAAAACATATATTCAAAATGAGTTGGAGTCAAACATATATATTACTCAGGGTGAGAAAAAAAAATCAGAGTGAGATTCTCAAGCGTGAAAGGAAGATGAGAAAGGAAGATGAAAGAAAAATGAGAAAACTTACCTGTTACTAAGATGAGAATGAGCAAAACTTAGCTACTCTTAAAAAAGGGGGGAATGAGAAATATGAAATAACAAAATAAGAATGGTTTATTAGGGATTTGATATTTTTATTATTTGAGAATGATTTATTGTTGTTTAATATTTATTGCTGATATGGTCTAAAATATTTAATATTTACATATAAATTATATTACAATATTATATTAGAGAAGGTTAAAATTATAAAATTATTATATATTTAATATTTATTCGAATTCGGATAATTATCGAATTCGATTAGAGGTATCCGAATGCGAATTCGATTAGTGTCGGATAGTATTTTCAGTATCCGAATTCGATTATCCGAATTCGTTTAGGCCTAAACGAAATCGAATTCGAATTCGGATTTCGGATATCCATTGACAGACTTACGTTTAATAACCTAACTGAACCGAATAATTCGTCGAATACCGAATTTTTTTTACATCATTTTAAAAATAAACATGTTCATCTTTGAAAAATAAACAATAAAAAAAAATTGTTTATAGTTTTTTTTTTTTTTTTTGTTGAGTCAATCTTTAGTCATTTTTTCTTCTTGTTGATTAAGAACCAGCATGTCATCATCCTAAAGTCACGACAAAAATTAAAACCCTAGAAATTAATACATACTATATTAATGAAAAATTACAAAAATACACATAAGTTATGAAATATATAATATAAATTTATAAAGAACGATTCTAGTGAGAATCGGATATGTGAGAACTCTGTGAAAACCAGATCACAACCGTTGAAATATCTACATAAGGATCTTCACCTCTGAATTATTTAAATAATAAATTATATAAATCATCATTAGATTTATATGTAAGGGTCAAGATGCAAAGTTTTCATATAGTTCTCATTTTTATGATTCTCACTAGAAGCTGACTATAAATTTATAATAAAAAGTTATATAATATAAGTTTATAATATAAAATAATAAAATAACCGAACTAAATAGACGAATCTATTTAATTAAACGAATTTATTTCAAGGTTTGGGTTTGGTTCGTTTAATAATCGAATTGAACTCGAATCTGAAACGAATTGAATAGTTCGTCGAATGCCGAACCTTTTTTGCAACGTTAATTACTTATAAAAGTTGGGTTAGAAATTATTACCCTACCCCTGAATTTCCAAAGTGACATCTTTTATTGTTTGTCTTTGTCGGATTAGAATATTTTTTTGCTAGAAGCAAAACAAGGATTAAAATTTTCAATGCATGGGAGAAAATTTTGATGATTGATTTGAAGATTTTAATAATCAAAATCCAATTTTTTTTATAAAAAATTGTAATTTTTCCAATATTTATTAAGATTAAACTCCAGACTAAAATTCTAGATTTGGTTTGTTGATGATGGAATACTTGCATGCTGATTTTGGAGCTGAAAATCTCTACAAAGGTGACTGACCATGGGCCGTCCGTCCATATGTCGACTCAGTTAAAAGCTCAATTGGGATGTGTAGAGAATATAATAACTCATAAGGACTTACGAATAAATTCACCCATAATGACATATCAAAAAACATAAGAACTTAGAAATAGATAAAAATACTCAATGATAGTCATTAAATTCACCTTGAATATCAAACATGGTCAAAATGGATTAATTCACGGATCTGAGGCACAAACCACAGGTGAACTCGTTTCATAGTAGCGATCTGATATTGTTCGTATCAGTCACATAATTATTAATATTTATGAGAGTCCAAGATTCGAGTTTCATTGTATTTCATTAAAGTTTCATTACAATATAATCATTAATAGAAAACGCTTCTAGTGAGAACCCAATTCGTAAGAACTATATGAGAACTCCATCCTCACCCTTCAATTGGATTTGTTTAATGTATACAGTTTTGTTGGTACCATGCATGAACCGAACTAGTCGTCTTTAAAGGTCCGGACGTGCGAATGGGCCGACGAACTCACGAGGCCCAGAAACAAACAAAACATTATAAATACCTCCCCTGGTCCACTAGAGGCCGGAGGGGGTTGACAATTCTAGAGAGTGAACAATTGAGAGAATTGGGGTTGTAAAGCTTGCACCGACGAGCTCAATTTAATTTTTTTATACTGATTTTGAAAATATCGTACATTTTTTCCAGGCTTGTCATGTACTCATGTCCTTTATGTCACTTCTCTTAAGCAAATCACATCTACCGTTGCACGCAATATAAAGGATGTCATGTCCTTTATATTTTAAAATTTCCACTGAGGAATACCATTCTTTTCCGCTAAGTTCTGAACTGTTTCCGGGATTATCACCGCACAGTTCGGCTATCGTCGGTCTTTTTATGTTCAGAGCCAGAAAGGAACCTCGCTCGTATTTGATCTTGGGGCCGTAGATGTAGACCAGAGGAATGTGGTCGTTTTCTTTTCCGGTGGGATCCGGGATCCGGAGTTGAAATAATGAGGTAATCAACCAGTTTGTCAGATAACGTAGTCTTAAGGTAGTTTTGTTAAGACCCATCATGGTTCATGGTTACGTGATCTAGATGTTTGCAGATTAACTCCGGTTTTGTTCTGCTACTGGTTTCGGCCGCAGCATTACCAGAGTTGGTATCACGTATGGAAGAACCTCCGTCGGAGTTGGATCGATGTTCATCTGTTACCAAGAAAACTCAATATCTCGTGTTTCGATCACCGTTGTTTTCTTCCAATGCGAAGAATTTGTTGACTACGGAGGTTTTTCCTATGAGAAGTTAATTAGATATTGGGTTAGTGAGTAAAATCAGTTATGATCGAGAAGTTAATTAGATATTGGCATTAGTTAGTGAGTAAAATTAGTTATAGTCAGTTTGGTATACTCTAGTATAAATTGAGATGATGACTTTGTAAATACTTATCTTGTTATTACTCTACTGTTTGTTCAGATGGTATCAGTTGTTACGAGCAAACTAAACCGAGTTTAACAAAAGGAAATTCTTTAGAAAGAATTGCTGCTGCGCAAAGTGAAATCATGGCCGATTTTGGTAAATCGGATGATTCACATAACATCTTGGGTGTTGCTAAATGTATCAGGCAAACTCTTGAGCAGAGTGACAACTATCTTTTCTGGAGGTCGCAATTTGAAGATCTGCTGGACATCTATGATCTAACAGATATCGTCGACCTAGAAAAAGCAGTTCCGGCGGAGACGACTGCAGAAGGTACTCCGAATCCAGAATATACAAAGTGGAGGAAGAGGAATCGTGTTGTCATGTCCTGGATCAAAACATCAGTAGGGAAGTCCGTCATGTCGATGGTGATTAATGAAACCAGAGCGGCGAAGGTATGGAAGAATCTTGAAGAAAAATTATCACCTCATCTAGAAATTTATGCAAAATCAATCAGGGATAGTTTGCGGAATTTCAAGAAATTGGAGGAGACATCGATGACGGACTATCTGTGCCAAATCAGATCCCTAGCAGATAATCTAATCGGGTCAGGAAATAAAGTATCCGATAAAGATATTATAGGGTTTGCTTTAGATGGGTTGCCGGTGGAATTTCAATCATTCCAAACTTCTGTAAACACCCAAAGATCATTGCCGTATGATGATTTTTATCATCTTCTTATTTCTGAAGACTTGGTGATCAGACAACGCAATAAAGAAATGGTGTCATTAAGTTCGTCGACTTCCTTTGGTGGAGCATTTATAGCCCAAAGAGGGAAGTTTAGAGGAGGTAAGATTTTTTTATAAAAATAGAGGCAAGGGTGCATGTTTTCAGAATCAAAGAAGAGGATTTGGAGGAAGGAGCCATGGTTCTTTTAGGAATTCTGATAGTCAAACTCAGAATTTTATTAATCCAAATTCTTATAGTCAAGCTTAGGAGTATGGCTGATCCCTCATTATTTGTATGGAATGAGTATAGACAACATATTTGGATATTAGTTTACGTAGACAATAATGATGTTATTGAAAAAGTGATAAAAAGTATTTGTGATGAATTTCATTGTAGAGATTTAGGATTACTTAAGTCATTCTTAGGAATAGAAGTCACAAAGAAAAATGATGGATCATTGATGTTAACTCAGGCAAGGTATGCTTTGGATTTGCTAAAGAAATGTAATATGACATTATGCAAGCCGTGCAGATCACCAGCACCTACAGGGTCAAAATTATCAAACACTGAAGGGTCTTTATTAGATGACCCAACTCCATTTAGGATGCTGATAGGATCTTTGCAGTATTTAACCTTAACTAGACTAGATCTGGCATATCATGTCAATCAGATTTCACAATTTCTACAAGCACCTAGATCAATTCACATGACTGCAGCCAAAAGAATTCTAAGATTTGTAAAAGGAACAGTTCTTAAAGGAATACACATTACTAAATCTCCAACAAACAAATTATTAGCCTTCTGTGACTCTGACTTCGCAGGAGATCCAAATGACAGAAGGTCTGTAATAGGGATTTGTGTATTTTTAGGAAACAATCTAATTCTATGATCATTAAGGAAACAAGCAACGATATCTAGATCGAGTGCAGAAGCTGAGTACCGATCAATTGCATATACAACAGCTGATATTAAATGGTGCTCATTCCTATGAAGAGATTTAAATATACCAATTACCACTCCTATAGTATTTTGTGATAATTGTTCAGCAATATTCTTGGCATCTAACCCAGTCAATAGGTTGAGATCCAAACATATTGAAACAAATTATCATTTTGTTAGAGAATTAATTTAAAGAGGAGCATTAGAATTAAAATTTGTTCCATCAGTTGGGCAATTGGCATATTTATTTACTAAGAGCTTGGGAGTTGAAAGGTTTCTGGAATTGAGTAAGAAATTGAACATTTGTGAATGTTCAAATTTGGGATTTTACAAGAGTTCGGCAAATTAAGTATCATTCTAATATAATGTGGTATATTTTATTGTGTCTGATTTTTTTTGTGTGGTGTTATACAGGAATATAAACTAAATCAAACTCATAAGAAACTGATGACTGAGATTGGCTTGGCTAGATTGTATTAATTGAATTGATAAGAGGGTTTCCCAGAGAAAATAAGTTAGAAAGAGGAGCAAGAATATGAATCCCACTCTGGGTTTTTGCCCCTTACATCACTTTAAGTAATCATGTGCTAAATTTGAGTCAATTGTTGCTGAATTATCAACGATAAAGTGTTGCTCTGGATTACTAAAAAGTGTTGCTGAGACTCAAAATGAAGAGTTAAAAGTTTGGTTGATGAATAGCTACATAAGTTTACTAAAAATTGTCTTTTAAATTTTTTTTAACTCTGTTCATTTTGGGAGGGAGTATGAGAAGTTGATTAGATATTGGTATTAGTTAGTGAGTAAAATCAATTATGAGAAGTTAATTAGATATTGGTATTAGTTAGTGAGTGAGTGAAATCAATTATAGTCAATTAGGTATACTCTAGTATAAATTGAGATGATGACTTTGTAAATACTTATCTTGTTATTACTCTACTGTTTGTTCAGATTTCCGTCTCTTCCGTCTAATAACCTGAACTCTCACCATCCGGCTCTCTTCGTATTATTGTTGCATTTTCCCTGCTGTCGTCGTCGGGAATAATTTCTTCAATCTCTCCGAAGGTGTTGTTGTTGTTCATGTTTCTGAGATTGAGATCCGAAGTTGGACGATCGGGAGATGAGATTCTTCCGGGTCTTTGCGGTGGATGTGGTTTGATTTTTGCGAGATCGATAAGATGGCGGAATCGAATGAAAGGAGACGATCGACAAGTTTTGACGTCGGAGATGAGGTTGTGATTGGATGGTTTTTTCTGGTAACAAACCATGGAGGTGGATTTGCGTCATCGGAATATTGTGTGTCGGCAGGAGTTCCATCTTCATCGCTTAAAACAGGGCTGTTCATGATCTCCCCAATGGAAACATTATCAGTTTCGTCCCATTGATCAGAACCACCGTAGTAGTTAACCCGATTCCTCTCCTCTGTCTCGCACACTTCCATAACCTCCGTCGACGTATACGCACCAGAGAAAACTGGTATATCCGATTCTCGACGATGATCGGAGACTTGAATTCCGTCGTCTTCATTCATCACGGTCTTGTTCTCGAGTTCGTCGTCGACGTAGTCACTCAAACCTCCGGTATAAGGGGAATCAACAAGGATGATCTTGACATTCCCGATCCAATCCCACCATTTTCTTTACTCAAGGTTTCAATAGCGGATTTCCTGATGAGAAGGCATTCAAAACCCGTCGGATCCGATCCAAAAACTATGTAGAACAAGGTGATGATGAAATCCGTCTGGAAAAGTGATAAATATGAATGAGAATGTTGTAACAATATAATTAGTTAAATAAAGTAGTTGTAAGGGCAGTTAGGAGTCTTTTAGTATAAATAGTACTCTGTAGATAATTGAGAATTTAATTGAATTGATTAAGATTTTCTCTACTGATATGGTATCATTCGCGACAGTAGCAAGAAGATCTTGATTTTTTTCTCTCTCCTTCCGTTGTGAACTCGGGTACTGAGAGATGGAGCAGTATGATGCTAATCCATTCTTGGTTAACACAGGAAGATGTATTAGGCATCAATTGGAGGCTTCCGATAACTACTTGTTCTGGAAATCGCAGATAGAAGATCTGCTCAATATGTATGGTCTGATGGGTATTGTAGCTTCTGATCAAACAATTTCAGAAGAGCTAGTAGGCAATGTGATAAATCCGGAATTCGAAAAGTGGCAAAAGAGTAACTAGTTGGTCTTATCGTGGATCAAATCCTCTATCAACAAGTCGATTTATCCTCTGATTGTGAATGAGACGAAGGCGTCAAAGGTCTGGGCGAATCTTGAGAAGAAATTATCCCCAAGGATGAAAGTCTATGCGAAAACCATCAGGGATAGACTCGGCGCTGAGAAGAAGACCGATGGCAGGGGGATGACTGATTACCTCCTTGCGATTTGTTCTCTATCCGATAATCTAATCGGGTGTGGTTCCAAGTTAACCGAGAAGGAAATTTTTGGGTTTGCATTAGACGGATTGCCAGATGAATACGCCCCTTTCGTCACTACGATCAACGCGCAAATAAGATTGGATTTTGACGATGTGTATCATCTTCTTATAGTGGAGGATCTGGCGATCAAGCGGCGTCAGGCATCATCGGCGTCTGCATCGGCAGTAGCAAGGCAGTCTTCAGCATTTGCAGCCCATACGTCCAGGTATAATAAAAATAAAAAATATTTTCGCGGGAATGGTGGAAATTTCCAGACAGGTAGCAATTTTCGTGGAGGTCGGAATGGAGGACAGCCACAAAATTGGGGTCGAAGGGGAGGCTCTCAGAGAGGAGGGTACTCTCAACTAAATTCAACAGCTGCTCCACCTCGAGCTGTTGTTTCAAACATTCAATGTCAGATTTGCAACAAAGGGGGTCACTCGGCAAGATTGTGCTCAGAAAGAGGTAATTTTGTGTATGTGGCAGGAACCCTAGTTGATTCAGTTTCAAATCCAGACATGGAGGGAATTGCAGATGACAATTGGTGTTTGGATTCCGGGACGTCGCATCACATGACTCTAGAAATTGATCAATTTTTCGATGCTCAACCCTACTCAGGTATGACTAGTATAATAATTGGGGATGGTAAGACTCTGAGCATCACACACATTGGCACTGTTAAATTAAAAACTAATTTTGGTTATTTAATTTTAAAAAATGTGTTATGTGTACCTAAAATGCGAAAAAATCTAATTTCTATTCAATGCTTAACTAGAGATATGAATTGTGAGTTTATATTGAATGAATTTGGTTTTATGGCTAAGGACAAGAAGACGGGGAAGATTTTTCTGAATGGCAGTAGTGCTAGGGGTCTTTATCATCTGAGGCCAGGATTTCAAATCAAAGCTGCTGGATTTTATGCTTCTAGTCTACTAGCATCCACTAGTATAGTTAAAGACACATATGGTCTATGGCATGGCAAATTGTGTCATGTTAATAACACTATATTAGAAAAACTAGCTAGAACTTATGATTTCAAATTAGATGAATGTAATAAAAATTGTGAAATTTGTTCTATGAATAAATTGCATAAGTTTCCTTTTCAAAGAAGGAAAATATACTGTAGAGAACCTCTTGGAATTATTCATACTGATGTATGGGGCCCTGCTCCAATTAATTCCATAACTGGTTTCAGGTATTACCTTATTTTAGTTGATGAATTCAGCCGGTATACATGGGTATATCCTTTAAAAAATAAATATGAGGTATTAGAAAAATTTAAACTTTTTCATAAAATGGTAGAAAACATGTTAAATAATAAAATAAAAATTATACAGTCTGATTCAGGAGGAGAATTCCTGAATAACAAATTTCAACAATACACACAACAGTGTGGTATTGTTCAGAGATTTTCATCTCCCTATACCCCTGAACAAATGGGAATAGCTGAAAGAAAGCATCGACATCTTATTGAGACAGTTAGATGTTTGTTACATAAGTTTAAAGTACCCAAGATTTATTGGGTAGAAGCTACTCTAATGGCTATTTTTACTATTAATAGGATTCCTTCTCCAACTACTAAAGGAAAATCACCTTTTGAGTTACTATTTGATAGAAGTCCAGATTACAATTATTTGAGGGTATTTGGAACTCTTTGCTTCCCATTACTACCTAAAATCAAAAGAGATAAGTTCTCTCCTAAGGCAGCTAGATGTTGTTTTTTTGGATATTCTCCAAGTCCTAGAGGGTATAGATGTCTGAATTTAGAAAATAATCAAGTAATAGTATCTCGACATGTCAAATTTCATGAGAATGTCTTTCCCTTTCATACTTTAGAGAAAACATTAACTAAAAATGAGGTTAAAGATGAAAATTTGTTTTACAAAGTTGATAATGCTATTTTACCTAAGGTTAGAACTAGAGATAATATAATCTCTAATTCTAAAATTAATCCAAGTCAAGAAACTATTAATCCTAGTTTAAGTCAGGAGTTTGAACGTAATTCAGGTTTAAATCAGGATTTAAATTCCTCCCCTAGTCAATTTGGTCAACCTGATCAGTCTAGTGAATCAAGTCAAGGTAATCAACCTAGTCTAGTTAGTCAACCTAGTCAAGTAGACCAACTTAATCAAGATGGTCAATCAAGTCAAGAAAATTAGTTTCACCAAACTAGTCAATCTGGTCAAATGATAAGTTCTAAGGCTGGACCAAGTATTAGACAGGTAAGTAAACGGGTAAGTACTTATTCAACTGAGCAATTAAGAAGGGGAAAAAGACTGAAGTGATCAGCTCCAGTTGATTTGGTTAAGAATTATAGATTTGTATATCTTTTACCTAATGCTTTAATTACTGAGGTAACTGATCCAAGTCTAAAGGAACCAAATAATTTTAAAGAAGCTGTAAAGATAGAGATTTGGAATGAAGCAATGAAAGAAGAATTCAAAGCCTTAGAATTAAACAAGACATGAGAATTGGTCCCATTTAATAAATCAATAAATTTAGTAGGTTGTAAATGGGTATATAAGATAAAAAAGAAGAGTGATGGTTCTATAGAAAGACATAAGGCAAGGTTAGTAGCACAAGGATATAAACAAGTAGAAGGGGTTGATTATAATTTGGTATATAGTCCAGTAGTAAAATCACCCACTATTAGAATGGTGCTATCTATAGTAGTAACTAAGGGACTAGTCTTAAGACAATTGGATGTTAAAAATGCTTTCTTGCAAGGAGAGCTGTCTGAACTAGTATACATGAAACAACCTATTGGGTTTGAAGATAAGAGATACCCTAATCATGTGTGCAAATTGAAAAAGGCCATTTATGGTTTAAAACAGGCACCAAGAGCTTGGTATTCTAGATTGAGTAAGTTCTTGATAGATATAGGTTTTACAAACAATGTTGCTGATACATCACTTTTTGTATATAATAGATTTGGCTATAGTGTTTGGATTTTAGTCTATGTTGATGATTTAATAGTAACCGGAGATAACAATAGGGCTATTGAAAATGTAATCAAGAAAATTTGTACTGAATTTAGATGCAGGGATTTAGGAATATTAAAGACATTCCTAGGTATAGAAGTGGGTAGGAAGAAGGATGGTTCAATAGTACTGAATCAGGCTAGATATGCAACTGAATTATTAGTTAGGTTTGACATGAGTTTATGTAAACCATGTAAATCTCCAGCACCAATAGGATCTAAATTACTCAAAAATGAAGGAGAAATTTTAAAAGATCCAACTACGTTTAGAGCATTGGTAGGATCATTACAATATCTTACTCTAACCAGACCAGATTTGACATATTATGTCAATCAAATTTCTCAATTTTTACAAGAACCTAGAACTTCTCATATAACAGCTGCAAAAAGAATTTTGAAGTTTTTAAAGGGAACTATAATGAATGGAATCAGATTTTCCAAATCAGAATCTAAGAACATGTCACTGGTAGGCTTCTGTGATTCAGATTTTGCAGGGGATCCTAATGATAGGAAATCTGTTACAGGGATTTGTATTTTTCTGGGAGGAAACTTGATAATGTGGTCATCAAAGAAACAGACTACAGTATCAAGGTCAAGTGCTGAAGCAAAATACAGTGCATTAGGAAATACTACTGCAGATCTTAGGTAGTGTTCTCTGATATGCAGAGATTTAAACATCTATATACCAACTGCACCTATAATTTTTTGTGATAATTCATCTGCTATTTTTCTGGCATCAAATCCAGTAAATAGAAGTAGAACAAAACACATTGATACTGACTATCACTTTATAAGAGAAATTATTAGTAGAAAAGCATTGGTATTGAAACATGTTCCTTCAGCTAATCAGTTGGTTGATCTGTTTACAAAAGCATTAGGAACGGATAGGTTCTTATAATTAAGTGGAAAAATAAGAATGGAGGTGTGTGTGAATTTAGAAAATTGTTAAATCATCTCATTAGAACTAGTTAAATTTAAAGTTTCTGTTATTTTCAGAATTTAAAGTTGAATTTAGAATAGTTTCTTTGTTTTGTTTTGGTTTTGTTTGTTTTGATTGTGTATTCAAGAAACTAATTTTGTGGGTTTCATTGGTTGCAGGTGAGTCCGGCTAATCACAAACTAATTTTTTTTTTAATATAACTGTATGCAGGATGTATGTTTGCAGGATGTGTGTTGTGTTTATGCAGGATAAATGTTGTATTTGTTTGTATGCAGGTAATAAAGTGCAAGAAACAAGTAACTTGGATATTGGATGTGTTGGCTGCAACAATCCAAGGCTTAGATTGAATGTATATGATCTAAAGGAAGGGTTTTCCTAGTCAAGTAAAAGAATAAGAGGAGCAAAAATATGGATCCCAGCTAGGTTTTTCTCCCCTGGTTTAGGTTATTTACATCTCATGTAGCAATCCAAGTTGGAGAAGAAGAGAAGCAGGAAAATTTTGAGGAATTTAAATACCTATCAAGAGCAATCGTAAAAGAAGAATATTGTTTAGTGTGCAAGGTTTAGTTTGCAAGCTCCCTTCACCTTGAGGAGGAGTATGAATGAGAATGTTGTAACAATATAATTAGTTAAATAAAGTAGTTGTAAGGGTAGTTAGGAGTCTTTTAGTATAAATAGCACTCTGTAGACAATTGAGAATTTAATTGAATTGATTAAGATTTTCTCTACTGATAATAAACCGATCGCGAGTGAATCCATGTCGTTGAGACCAAGAGATCCAGCATCGAGCAAAACATGCCAGTTGTTCTTCTGTGCTAATTATGACATCCACTGATACAAATACTTGGTTCTGGTGACTCTCGACTGAACTGGAAACGCAAACAAACCATCCGCGGAATCTTTTCTCCCTCGTTTTCTCTTATAAGTAAAAGAAATCTGCTTCGTCAGGTCCAACGAACAGATTTTGAGCGTCGGCCATTTGAACCAGGTGTTGCTAACATGTGCACCTTTCTATCATGATCAAACATCGGAGGTTCTTTCGTCTAATAACCTGAACTCGTCATCGTCCGGCTCTCTTCGTATTATTGCATTTTCTCTATGAAATGAGTTATGAAATTTTATTTTATTTTATTTTATTTTCTCTTTGATTTTATTTTATTTTCAATTAGCAATATTTGGTAAATGTAATGACAAACCCACCTACTTTCTTTGGTATTTCTTAATCACGAATCCATGCTTGTGATATATCTTAGTCTTAGGTAAGATAGTGTGTCATCTTTAAACATTAAGGAAAGCGAATTAACATATGGTGTTTTAAAAGTTAGAAGATCATAACATAAAAACCTATCATGAATGAAGTGGTTCTAATGCACCATAATTTTGATGGTTGTCCAATACAAGCATCTTGGGTTTTATCTGGTTGCATTTGAAATACGTAGTGTGGTGCGAGAATAATTTTCTGATAGTGCATGCATAGTGCGAGGAAGTATATGTAAGAGAATGGATAGTTTGACGAGAGTGAATAGTGCATAATGATAGTGCATAGTTCGTAGTGCATAATTCGATAGTACATAGTCCGACAGTGCATAATCCGACAGTGCATAGTTCGATAGTGCTTAGTCCGACAGTGCATATATAGTTCGATAGTGCATAGTCCGACAATGCATAGTCCGACAGTGCATAGTCCGACATTGCATGATTCGACAGTGCATAGTCCGACATTGCATAATTCGATATCGGAGATGATCGGTTATCGGAAGGGGGATTCCCTACTACCCGCAGTTGACATTGAGCTAGAACGTCGTAACAAGCTGTTGGAATCACTCAAGGAGAACCTCCGGACAGCCCAGCTCAAGATGAAGAGATACGCTGATATACGGAGACGTCCGTATCCGTTCAAGGTAGGAGACAAGGTCTGGCTCAAACTATACCTGTATAGGCAGCATTCGGTCGAGCCACGGAAATGCCAAAAGTTGGGAAAGAAATGGTATGGCTCCTAAAAGATCATAAGAAAGATTAACGATGTCGCGTTTCGACTAAGATTACCGGAGTCATCGACAATTTTTTCCGTTTTCCATGCTTCACTATTAAAACCCTTCAAAGGGGAGGGAGGATCTCGGACACTCGCCACTAGCACTACCACCGTTGGCCGTCGATTCTCACCCACTCACAATTCCCGACAAGATTTGGGGTGTACGAACTGTTTGGAAATTTGGTGACCAGATCAAACAAATATTGCTAGTCCCATGGAAAGGTTTACCAGTAGAAGAGTCAAGCTGGGAGAATAGCAACTATCTACGGAAAATTATTCCGGATTTCAACCTTGAGGACAAAGTTGCTCTCGTAGAAAATGGGAATATAACGTGCCCAATCTCTCTTACCGTAGACATGGGAATAGTGGGTGAACAAGTGAGGATAGAGGACAAGGACAGTACAAGGGGAACACCCACCAACAACATACCCAGACGATCCCAGAGGAAGACCACTACTACCCAACGTGATGATTTCCTTTATTAGTTAATTTGTTATTTTCACTTTACATTTTGTTTTGTCCTTGCAATTTCAATTGCTATATTAATGGAAGTAATCCCCCATCGGAGGATATACAACTTTTATGAAAACTCAATCTTCTTGCTCTCTGAAATACTTGTACCATTCTGCGCCTCTTCCTATCTCTTTGCTGTTCGAATCCTCCCTCTCCTGCTGAGGACGTTACAAAAACTCTGGACAGGCACTCAAGAAGTTCAAAAAAAATTCTGAAAAAACTTGAAATGGTCTATTTTTTATATTCAATAGAAACTTGTACTTACAGTTCAGCAATCAAGAAAACTATGGTCTGTATCTTCACGTTGATACCAAATAACACACAATACATGAATTTTTGCCATCTCATTTATTCAGTAACACCTGCTAACCCATGTTCTACATTTTACATTTCTACATTCAGTAACAGTTCTACATCTCATTAAGTTATAATATATGTTATTTAGGAATTTTTATCTGTTCAACTAAATTTATTTCATCTTACAATCTTGTTTAGTTTGTTCTGGGAATTTTTGTAGTTTTTATTAAGTGTTTAGTTTATGTGTTACACAAATTTTTTGGGAAATTAATTATTCCACTATGGATCACCTAGACCTGTCTCCCGACTAATATGCGATTTTACTATTTTTCCTCTGAAGTAAATTTGCAAGAACAAGGCAAGACATTGGTTAATGGCATGGTATATGACTGATTATCTTTTTTCTTATTTGTTATTAATTCTGCCACACCTGAAATCATTTCACAAATCGAAATCAAATCAAATCCTAAAAAAATCATAATATATATGTTTGTATGAATTTGTTATTCGATAGTCAGTCACACCATGTAAATCACTTAAAAATACCTAAATTCATGGTGATATTCGTAAATCATAGTAATTGATTAAAACATATTTACATTGAACATTCATAATAGTATTGTCAGTTAAATCCAGATTGAACATAAAAAAATAAAAACTAGACTAACATTTGCTTGATAGGAGACCCGACCCGACCATAGACATTTTCAGTTAAGCCATGACATTTTTATCACCGGAGTTTAGACATTTTCAGTTAAGCCATGAGATTTTTATTACCGGAGTTTTGTGTGGCACCATATCGAAGACCATCTTGAAATGACAGACATCTCCTACCTCAAGCTCATGTTGGCCGACGAAATGCTTCCAACCAAGATTGAGGCGATATCCAGTGTGTCGATAGGAGTTGAATTTGTTAATTTTGGAGTCCGGTGAGCATAGTTTCCGTGCCTGATATTTTTTGTATTAGTATATTACCTTTTTTTTTGTTTTGAATTTTAAATATTTAGTTTTATGTGTATTAATTTTTATATTTTATACTAATATATATCTTTATAATTTTTAGAGTATTAAAAAATAATATATTGTATTCTTTTCAAATCACATCCGGTAAATTCAAGCTCATGGGTTGAATTTTTTTACTCGTACCCTGCCTGATTTGATCGGGTGAAATAAATTCCGGTTCCATTTGAAATAAATTGTATCTTAATGAATTTGAATATTTAAAAAATTTAATTGATTGAAATGGGAAATGATTTATTTAAATATAGAAATATTAGTAATTGCATAGGGTTTGTGAACCAAGTTCATACAACACTTATTCATATATAATATACTTAACACACATATATATGTCTCCATCCTTAAGTCTGTCTTCAGATGAGATCTGTATCGGCAAATCTCTGAATGGTTATCAGATCCAACCTCTCTGCCATTTTGGGAGTGAGGTAATTTTCCCAATCATTTATCTTCCCTTCCCTTAGAAACGTAGTATTCTTGACTTGACGATGGAGAAATTTCGTAACGCCAGTCTCGTACATCTTTGAATCTTTTACCATTTGAAAGCTACAAGCAATGACGATATCTTAAATGACATTGTCTTTTTCTTCTTCAGTAAATGGAAGTTTCTAAAATTCAGCCAAAGCCTTGAGCTGGACAACTGGATCCGCCATCAGATCTTCGTATTTGATGAGTAGAATGTTCACACCATTCTTTTTGGCATTCCAATATCCAAGAACGTGATCCCAGTAAGGACCGAATATGGAATATCCATTGCAGAAGCACTCAAACTTTTTATTTATTGTGAAGGAAGGTAGATTTGTACCTGGTTCGGATGGTATGATTTTGTTGAAGAAATGCCAGTCAGATACAAATACTGCTTTGGGATCTCTCCAGATATAAACAATCGGACACCCCGAATCGATCAAGGATGTAGGAAGAGAAGGGTATGGAATGTGAGTTGAAAGCACCCTTGGGGATGGAAGCGAGTCGATGTCTAGCACGTGATCCTCCGATGAATAAATTTGGAGCTCAAGGAACGGAACCTTCTGGTGAGGAGATAGAAGATCGTTTTTATGGTCTTGATTGCCACCATGTCTTGTTATCTTATAGACAAGATCCTTTAACCAGACCGTCCCGGATTTGGGGAATGAGCCTACAAACACATCGATGGGACGACCCACGAAATGCTTTTCCGCCACTAAACAGTTTACCATGGTGGAAAACTGAGAAATCCATTTGTACTCCTTGTGTTGAAAGAATGCAGCTTCTAAAGGTGCAAACTCACTTGACAAACTCGTACATCGTGGAAATGCCGCCACTAGTTGTCTGTATTTTGCATAGCTTTCCTTGATGGTTTCTTGTTGATCGTCATCAACAACTCCAGAGAAAACTTCATATTCATTCATGGAGGGATCCATAGATATATTGATTATTGTGTTTTTAGTTTTTAGTTTTAGTTTGTTATTGGATTTATAGCTACAGGGATGTAATCGGTTGGTCCTAAATTTTGATTTTTTAAATGCTAATCAACAAGCAGTTCGGTTCATGGACCGTGGTACCAACAAATATTATCAAACACATGTGAATTAAAATTAAATTGAATAAATTTGTAGACCTTGAGATTTCGATGGAGGACCTACAAATTTTTTCTTTAGATTTAAAATGCTACCTAACACATATCAATCATTGATAAATACATATATACTACTGTATTTGGAAACCTTAAATCCATCCATTTTTGAATTTCAAATATAATATAATATAATTTAAATATTACTTAATTGTCAACAAATTATTTATTTATTTATTTTTAAATTGTGAATTAATGGTTATTTTAAAATTACGATTTTTTGTGTGAATGTGGATAATTGTCGATATTGAAATGCTATCCAACAAGCGGTTCGGTCCGTGGTACCAACAAATATCATGAAACACCTATGAATTAAAATTAATTTGAATAAATTTATGGATGGCGATATCCGCATGTTTCTTGTGCTCTCTTCAGGAGGAGTACTGATGAGACATGCATGATTACGTTAGTCACTCCCAGCAACGTCTTTCAACAAAAACTAGGATTCTGTCGCTTTATGCCGGACCCCTGGAGGGTTCCCACGGTTGCGGAACAAAGGTCATCGTCAAATCCTCAAGTTTAACCCGTGAATCGCTGATTGGGCTACCAAATCGTCGATTCCAATGGCGAATCGCCGAGTTGAGGCCGAGATAATCAGTATTGGTAAGCTGCAGATCTTGTTCCTTAGAACTCGCCGATTTCGCCCATGAATTGTCGTGGTACCAACAAATATTATCAAACACATGTGAATTAAAATTAATTTGAATAAATTTATGGACCTTGAGATTTCGATCTACAAATTTTGTCTTTAGATTTAAAATGCTGCCTAACACATACCAATTTAATTCATACCTAATATATATCAATTTAAAATGCTACCTAACCCAGGAACGGTAGGTACTTCCGGTGGCCACTCAATCCAACTGTCCGTTGACTAGACGCGGCGTGACTGTCTGTCGAAACTGTCAGCGATAGGTTGGATTATTACATTAATGTTTCCTAGTATTGAAATGCAGAATTTTTTTAAATATGGTTATCGATTTTCGACTGTCATTGATTCACATATATTAATTTTAGGATCATCGACCCGCATTGCAGGAATTACAAAAGGAAATGGTTATTATCACGTCCTTGGTTAGTTTAGTTTATCGTATAGTCATGTTTTTTTTGTCATTTAATATCGTATAGACATACTTCCCGCTCTTTCCTACACATCTTTAGGGGCAAAATACATAAAAATTACAGCAAAATAATGTACAGAGAATTGTGACGATGAATATCGTTGGGAGTGCAGATGAATATCCAGTTCTTTATCATTTATTTCAGTGCAGATGAAAATCCAAGAATCTGACACCAACCAAAGCTAACAATTAAGGAATGACTGAGTCAAAATATGAAAACCCAGATGATATACCAAGATTAATGTACATATCAATATATTAACTAGTTCTATGTAGTTAATTCAATATGAAATATTACTTAAAAATCATAGTGAATCACTTAATTCTTTGTTTATAAATATTGTTGGAAAACGAACAAACCTGTAGCAGATAAATAAACCAATAGGATATCGTTGGGAGATGATTCCTCAAATATAGTGGCAAGAACCTATTTTCGGATTAGAAAAATACATTTGAAAACAAAAAGAGTTAGTTTTCTGAATTATTAGTTATTAAAAGTCTTTTAAGTTACTTATCAGCAATATCTTAACTTTTCTCTGTAATTGAGATTTGAAGTGGTATGAATCATAAATGATATATCAAAAAAAAGGTTTGAAGTGGATAATTTCTCTAAATTATATTAGTCATGCCAAATTTCAAATTGCCAATCAAGGTTTTTCATGTGTCTGTAATGTATCCTTCCCTAATTTATTTTTCTTCCTCAGGTAAGTTTATCTTATTTAGATGATGATGTTGAGACTGTAACAGTTGCAATCGACCAAAAGGAGGCTGAAAGAGTATTGGGGACGGAGCTTCATTGGACAGCAGAAACAGAGCCAACCAAACGACCGGAGGTCAGTTCGGTTAGACCCAACTGCGAAAGACAATCAATCCGACGATCTGATTATGATTACAGTTAGTTGAATTAACAAGAATTAGAGAAGGACGGGAGTTAGTAGTTAATTAGAATAGTAATAGTAGTTAGAAGAATAACAAATACAAACTCAACAGCTGTATATAAACACATGAGTACTGAATAAAGAGATGAAAATATTGTTGTTGCAACTTGATTCTTTCCCTCGAGAACCTCCGTCATCTTTTTCTTCCTCCTCCGGCCCATCGAGAAATTCTGATTCTTTTCTGGACCACCGCGACCCTCGTCTGACCGCCGATCCGCACTCTGCCGATCGTTGTTGTCACATTGGTGCTTTCATTCGCTGAACCCATTACTGCGTAAACAAAGAATTGGCAGACATGGAAAACTGTACAAACGAAGCTTTGGAGGAAATCAGAAATTCGCTGGTAGCAATAACAGCGGATCAAACAAAAAGGATAACAGAGGTTTCAAACACCATGATGTAGCCATCTCGAACATTTGTGAGGAGCTGAACGAGGTTAAACAATTACTCAGGAATTTGCAGGGAGGAGCGGGCTACCGGAGAACAGACAGTGACCCAAAGGTACCAAGATCGATTAAATTAGATCTTCCAAGATTCACTGGGGAGGATCCACAGGGATGGTTATATCAAGCAGAGGAGTATTTTGCGTTCCATTCAATTGGCGAAGGAGCGAAGATACAAATTGTGGCATTGCATATGTTAAAGGATGCGTTGGCCTGGATTAGGGGCTACGTCGGAAAAAATTGCTTTCAACTTGGAAAAAAATTACAGAAGACTTAAACAAACGATTCAGAAACTCTGCATTTGATAATAAACTTAAAGAATTGTCTCGGTTACAACAGACAAGGACGGTTGTAGCATACATGGCGCAATTCGAAAACTTATTGAATGAGGTAGAAGGCCAAACAGAGGAAGCGCTGATTACATTTTTCATCGGAGGTCTTAAAGCTAAAATCAAGAACCAGTTGAAAATTGTGAGACCAACATCACTAAGAAAAGCATTGGCAACAACAAAGGTGTATGAAGCGAATAAAGGGGCAAAGACATGGAAAAGTTTTCCAGTAATAAACAAGTCGGAACCAATTTTAAAAACGCCACCGGTGGGCGGGCCGGCGGTTCCAATCGTGAGAAAAACACTGACGAACGAAGAAAGAAGAGAGAAAATGGCCAAGGGACAGTGTTTTAATTGTGAAGAACAATACTTCCCGGGTCATCGTTGCAAAGGGAAGTTGTTTAGATTGAATATGGAACAAGATAGCTTAATGGAGATGGTGGACGGAGAACCAGGGCAAGAATCAGCAACAGGCGAAACGAAAGAAGATATCGAAATCAGCCTTCACGCATTATCAGGGTCTTACAATCCCCGGACGATTCGAAGGGAAGGCGCGATAAAAGGGCAGCAGCTGACAGTGCTAATTGATAGTGGGAGTACCCACAATTTCGTACAGAAATCAGTGGCGCGCAATTTAGGGATTCCATTACAGGAGCTACCGGAATTCAGAGTTTTTATTGGCAGTGGGGATTATCTAATTTGCCACGAGGTTTGCCGCCAAGTCACAATCACGATCCAAGAGGCTGAAATAAAACAAGATCTCTTCGTATTAACGATGGAAGGAGCAAACATTGTACTGGGAGTACAATAGTTGGAGAGCTTGGGTATAGTAAGAAAGAACTATAAGAAGCTCACATTGGAGTTCGAATGCGGTGAAGCTTTGATCAAATTACAGGGTGATCCACAGATTTTGGATTCCATGGTTACCAATCGCAGTCTCCGTCGGATGATGAATCGGAGGGAAGTTGCTTATTTTTGCCATTTAACCGGAGAGCCACCAGAACTACCGAGCACCCAATTAGCAGGGATCACAGAGGTTCTGGAAAAATTTGAAGACACATTTAAAGATTCGACTGAATTACCACCGTTCAGAAGCAATGATCATACGATCACACTGATCACCGGAGCACAGCCGGTTAATGTAAACCCATACCGCTACCCACGTTTCCATAAAAATGAAATAGAACGGCTGACGTGTGAAATGCTCCAGCAAGGTCTGATTCGACCAAGTATCAGACCTTTTTCTTCACCGGTCCTGCTCGTAAGAAAAAAAGACGGCACTTGGCGCTTCTGCGTCGACTACCGGGCATTGAATGCAGTTACAGTCAGAGATCGATTTCCCATCCCGACAATGGATGAGTTAATCAATGAATTGCACGGGGCCCAAATCTTTTGCAAGCTTGACCTCTACGTCGGTTACCATCAAATTCGCGTCCGGGAGGAGGATATTCCGTTAACCGCATTTAGAACCCACCACGGCCATTACGAATTCACCGTAATGCCATTTGGGTTAACTAACGCACCGTCGACCTTTCAAGCAACAATGAATGGTCTGTTCACAGAGTATCTCAGGAAATGCGTCGTTATATTCTTCGACGATATTCTCGTCTATAGCCGGACAGTGGAAGATCACCTGAGACACTTGGAATTAGTTTTGGGAATTCTGAGTTCAAATTCTCTGTTTGTACGGAAAACGAAGTGTTAATTTGGTCTAACAGAGCTGGCGTATCTGGGGCATATTATCTCGACCCGGGGCATTCGACCGGATCCTGACAAGGTATCGGCGGTGGAGGATTGGCCGACACTGGTCACTATCAAGCAGGTACGTGCGTTCTTGGGATTGACTGGATATTATCGGCGCTTTATAAGCCGGTGCGCACAAGTAGCCGCATCAACTACGAACCTGTTGCGGAAAAATAGCTTTCAGTGGGACTCAACAGCGGATGAAGCTTTCTAGAAATTAAAACAAACTCTGATCTCAGCTCCCATATTGACGTATCCAAATTTCAACCTGCCATTTGTGGTAGAAACCTACGCCTGCGACATCGGCATCAGGGAAGTATTATTACAGGAGGAACATCTCGTCGCATTCTTCAGCAGAAAACTATCAGCATTACGGCAACAAGCCTCAACGTACGCCAAAGAATTGTGGGCGATTACTGAGTCCGTCATTCGAAATGTCATTGATGATAGAAGCAAGAAAAGGAGGTAAATTCACATACAAATCTTACATACCCAAACAGAATAAATTAACATCATATTCTGTCCCACAACACAATAAGGGTAATGATACAAACCCAGCAGGGCAGTCAAGCACCACAACTGAAATCCTACCAACAGCCAAAAGACTATCAGCTGCAGAAAGTGCTGAGAGAAGAAGCAAAGAGCTCTGCTTCAATTGTGATGAGAAATTCAGTGCTAATCATAATAATATTTGTGTTGGAAGAAAAGGAAAGTTGTTCAAATTATCTGCTGACGAAGTAGAATTAGTGGAAATAGAAGACCAAGAGGAAACAGAAAACATCGATGATGAAGAAATGGTAGTGGATACTGTACTCAGAGGCAGAACAGAAATTTCTCTACATGCTTTTGAAGGCAACATCAGTTCAAGCACTATCAGAGTGATGGGCTTCATCAAATGTCAATCTGTGAGTGTGCTAATTGACTCGAGATCTAGCCACAACTTTATGCAAGTTGATGTTGCGGTAGCTCTGAAATTAACTATACAAATGATAGTACCATTCCATGTTTCAACTGGAAGTGGAGAAAAATTAGTTTGCAACAAAATGTGCAAAGGAGTAGAAGTCAAAATCCAAGATATCACAATAATAATGGAGATCTTCTTAATTCACATGGCAGGTTCTAACATGGTGGTAGGAGTACAGGCTCTAAAATCATTTGGGCCGGTCACATTTGATTTTGAAAAATCAATCATGGAATTCACCCTATCTGGAAAAAAAATCACATGGACAGGAGTACCTTGGGTTTCTGAAGATCCTCTTACTGTAGGCCAACTTAAATGCCTAATAGCATCCACTGAAGAGGCTTATTTATGCTACATGGACAGAGTTGAGAGCAATGACTCACCAGCAACATTGAACAACAAAATTCCAGAAATTAACTCAGTGGTGAGAGAATTCAGTGATCTGTTTGAAGAATCAAGTGGGTTGCCACCTCAAAGACAGAAAGATCACTCAATTCACTTAGAACCAACAGCTCAGCCCATTAATGTGAGGCCTTACAGATATCCACAATTTCAGAAATCTGAAATTGAGAGGCTAATTTCTGAAATGTTAAAACAAGGGATCATAAAACCTAGTTCAAGCCCTTATTCATCCCCAGTTTTATTAGTAAAGAAGAAAGATGGAGGATATAGGTTATGTGTTGATTATAGAGCCTTAAATGCTCTAACAATCAAAGACAAATACCCAATTCCTACTGTTGATGAGTTATTGGGAGAATTAAAAGGGTCAGCCATTTATTCTAAATTAGATCTGAGATCTGGATTTCATCAGATCAGAGTGGGCCCAAATCATACAGAAAGAACAACATTCAGAACACATCAAGGACACTTTGGATTCCTTGTGATGCCTTTTGGGTTGACAAATGCCCCTGCCACTTTTCAATCAGTTATGAATTCAGTCTTTTCTGATTATTTGAGGAAATTTGTCATAGTATATTTGACGGCATATTAATCTATAGTGCTTCTATCAAAGACCACATTGAACATATTAGAGTTATATTCAAACTACTCAGAGAAAACAAGCTTATTGCTAAATTATCCAAATGCTCTTTTGGTAAAGACTCTATGACTTTTCTAGGCCATATAATTGCAGTAGATGGGGTGTATCCAGATCCAGAAAAAATTAAAGCCATGGTGGAGTGGCCAAAACCTAAAACCTTGAAAATGCTTAGAGGATTTTTAGGGCTCAAAGGGTACTACAGAAGATTTATCAAAGGTTATGCATCAATAGCAGCCCCTATGACAGACCTTTTAAAAAAGGATAGCTTCAATTGGGGGGATGAGACAACTCCCAGCTTCGAAAAACTGAAATCAGCCATGGTGAGTACCCCTGTTCTAGAATTTCCAGATTTCAACTTAGAATTTACTGTAGAGACAGATGCATGTAGAAATGGTGTGGGAGCTGTCCTTAGCCAGAAATTACACCCTATAAGCTTCTTCAGTTGCAAACTATCTGGAAGAATCATGGCAGCATCAATATATGTAAAAGAAATGTATGTCATTACTTAATCAGTGAGTAAGTGGAGACATTATTTATTGGGCTCTCATTTTGTGATCAAGACTGACCATAAAAGCTTAAAGAATCTACTTACACAGACTATTCAAACACCTGAACCACAAGTATTTCTCTGTAAGTTACTAGGCTTTGATTTTACAATTATTTATAAACCAGGAAAAGAGAACATTGTGGCGGATGCTCTTTCTAGGAGGTTTGAAGAAGAAGAAGAAGAAATTTTGTTTTCCTCTAATTCTGTGGGAACACCAGGATCATTGCTAGCAATTTCCAAGCCTATCTATTCATTGTTGGAAGAAATTAAAGAGGAAAACAACAAAAAATCAGAAACCCAAGAGCTGATCAAAAAACACAGTGGCAATGGAGAAGGTTCAAGTGGGTTCATGGTCAGAAATGGTATTTTACTCTTCAAAGGTAGATATTACCTTAATACCAATTCTCAAATAATTAAGAAGATATTATATGAATTTCATGACTCTCAACTGGAAGGTCATTTTGGAATTCACAGAACATGGAAAAGGATCGCAAAACATTTTTTTTGGCCAGATATGGGGAGTCACATAAAAAAATATGTAAAAGAATGTGTGGTTTGCCAACAGATTAAACCCACAAATACCAAAGTTGCTGGTTTATTAATGCCAATTCCCTCTAATGTATGGCAAGACATCAGTATGGACTTCATCACTGATCTCCCTAGAGTGAGAGGAAAATCTGTTGTGATGGTGGTTGTAGACAGATTATCGAAATATGCACATTTTAGTGCCCTTCCAAATAATTTTAATGCATCCAAGGTAGCTGAAATATTCATTCAAGATATAGTTAAATTACATGGGATTCCTAGTTCAATCGTTTCCGACAGAAACAGAGTCTTTACATCCAAGTTTTGGAAGGAGCTAAACAATCTAAGTGGTACCAAACTGAATTTTTCTTCAGCCTATCATCCACAATCAGATGGCCAATCTGAAGTGGTAAACAGAACTCTGGAAATGTACCTTAGATCCTATTGTCATGAGAATCCAAAAAAATGGCTGAAATTACTGCCATGGGCTGAATTATGGTATAATTCAAGTTTCCATTCATCACTCGGATCAACACCATTTAAGGTTCTATATGGGATAGAAGCATCAGAAATTCCACACTACAAAGAAGGGGAATCAACTATTCAGGCAGTAGACAGTGAACTACAAATAAGGGAAGATATTCTCGAATCCATCAAAAAAAATTTGAAGCTAGCCCAGACAAGAATGAAGAATCAAGCATATAAAAAGAGGTCAGAAATAAGCTATGAAGAAGGAGAGTGGGTACTGGTTGAATTAAAACCTTATAGACAGGAATCTGTCGCTAATAGAATGCACAATAAATTCTGCAAAAAATATTTTGGGCCATATGAAATATCTAAGAAGGTAAATGAAGTAGTTTACCAGCTTAACTTACCCCAAGGCAGCAAGATACATCCTACGTTCCATGTATCAAAATTAAAGAAATTCTGTGGCAAGATATCAGAGGACATCAACCATCAGCAACCAATTATATCTGTGGAAAACAAACCTATTATTTTTCCCACATCTATATTGGGCAGAAGAAAGATTTGGCAGAACGGGAGAAAAAGAAATCAGATACTTATATTGTGGAATGGTTCTATTCCAGAAGACTCTTCATGGGAATTCGAGGAAGAAGTGAAGAAGATGTACCCGTCCATCAACATTGAGGACAATGTTGAATCTGAAGGGGGCGACGATGATGCGACTCCGGTGGACTTCAGTACATTAAGGGAGGATGTAGAGCACATCAGAGTTGCAGCCGTGCCAGAAGAAGAAGACTCAAATTCTGAAATCGCGGAGAGCGTCGATCCAGAACCGTTGAGCGGTCATGAACCAGAGCCGAGCCGGAGAAGTACATGCAACAGACGCGCACCTGGATGGCTGAACGATTTTGATTTGGGCAGGGTTTAAATCATTGTGATTTTCCTAAATTCCCAATTCTTAAATTTAAATTTATTTTATTAAAGAAACCCTAGTAGTTTTTAATTTTACAAAATGTGTAATGGGTATAAAAACGTGATTGCCTGGATGAAATAAAACTTATCAAATTCCTAATTCTTAAACTCCATCCTTTCACATTCCTCTCCAAATTATTCACTCTCCGGCTAATCTCGCCGAGTACCTTCATCTCCACCAGCACAACATCTTAATTCTTCCGGTAACTCGTCAAATCTAGCTTGCAACTTATCTGTTTTCTGCAATTCCAGCACTGCCATATTGAACACTTATCCTAAGCAGCTTAACATCATTTCTTAGGGTGGCTAAGCCTCAGTTTCAGAGGAGTATACCCGCCGCGATCTGCTTCGGACATCCGTGATTCTCAAATCACGGATCTGAAGCACTCATAAACATCAGGTGAATTCAATTCATTTGGTCTGATCCGATCAAATCGGTATCATTACACAAGATTATATTATGCACTAAGGAATGATCAATTTGACTCAAACCTTGCCGAAGAAGCTTCAACCAGAGCTGTTGTTCAAGGTCGGAGATCCAATCTACATCTGGGCAAATCCCAAGCAGTTGATTGTGTCCAAAATTAACAAATTCAACTCCTATCAACACACTGGATATCGCCTCAATCTTGGTTGGAAGCATTTCGTCAACCAACATGAGCTTGAGGTAGGAGATGTCTGTCATTTCAAAATGGTCTTCGATATGGTGCCAGACAAAACTCCGGTGATAAAAATGTCATGTCTTAACTGAAAATGTCTATGGTCGGGTCTCCTATCAAACAAATGTTATGGATATTATACCAAAAAAACAGTTAGCCTAGTTTTTTTTTAATTTTTATGTTCAATCTAGATTTAACTGACAATACTATTATGAATATCCAATGTAAATATGTTTTAATCAATTACTATGATTTACAAATACGTATATCACCATAATTCAGGTATTTTTCAGTGATTTTCAGTGATTTACATGGTGTGACTGACTATCGAATAATAAATTCATACAAACATATTATGATTTTTTTAGGATTTCATTTCATTTCGATTTGTGAAATGATTTCAGGTGTGGCAAAATTAATAACAAATAAGGAAAAAGATAGTCAGTCACATACCATGCCATTAACCAATGTCTTGCCTTGTTCTTGCAAACTTACTTCAGAGGAAAAATAGTAAACTCACATATTAGTCGGGAGATAGGTCTAGGTGATCCATAGTGGAATAATTAATTTCCCAAAAAAATTGTGTAACACATAAACTAAACACTTAATAAAAACTACAAAAATTTCTAAATAACATACATTATAACTTAACGAAATGTAGAACTGTTACTGAATGTAGAAATGTAGAAATGTAGAACATGGCTTAGCAAGTGTTACTGAATAAATGAGATGGCAAAAATTCATGTATTATTTGTTATTTGGTATCAACGTGAAGATACAGACCATAGTTTTCTTGATTGCTGAACTGTAAGTACAAGTTTCTATTGAATATAAAAAATAGACCATTTCAAGTTTTTTCAGAATTTTTTTTGAACTTCTTGAGTGCCTATCCAGAGTTTTATCCTGTCCAGAATCTTGTTCTTGTTCTGGACTAATTGATTATCGCTCTGAATCAACTAAGATTATCAAATATCTGTACTGAGCTTCATTCTGAACTGTTTTATCTATTTCCAGAGCTTTGCTCTTGCTCTGAACTACTTGATTAAAACTCTGAATACAATTGATTGTCTGTCCAGAGTTCTATTCTGAACTGTTTAATCCATTTGTTCTGTCCAGACCTTTGCCCTAAGTCTGGGATAATTAATTCTTGTTTTATGGTTTTATTC
Source organism: Zostera marina (assembly GCA_001185155.1). NCBI lineage: Eukaryota > Viridiplantae > Streptophyta > Magnoliopsida > Alismatales > Zosteraceae > Zostera > Zostera marina. The sequence goes on along the minus strand of LFYR01000537.1, from coordinate 304,981 downwards.
TTAACTTCATTGTTCAGTTCTACCTGTATGAATTCATAATTGATCTAACATCACTCCATCATTCTATGAATTCAGTAAGAACTCTGAATACTTGTAGAACTGATGACCTTACACATATTGTTTATTAGTAATTGATTGAATGGACCTTATATAATTCATGGGCACTTGCATTAATTTTGAAATGCGATTACTAATTATATATTTCTTATTGAATGGCAGTATATGTGTGGCAGAAAAAAATACCATGAAGATAGATAGTGACTGATGCATACCAGTAAACAAACAATTCAGTCTAGGCTCTGATGCAGAGGGTACACAGGTGATCAAATAAATTATTTAAAAATTTCTGACCCTAACCCTAACCCTAACATAAAAAACAATGCACAAATTCAATCAAACTAAATACGGAAGACATGAAGATGGTGAAAAATTAAGCAAGTGCTACAAAAATGAACATGTCAAGATTTCTAAATAACATCCATAATAATTGAAACGGGAGATTGCTAAAAATATTTCGAGATAATTCATTGATTTCATTACTGTAATCTGATACTAAATACAGATCTTAGCAGGTGTAAGTGACAAACTGACAAATTTAGTTGAACAGGTACAAATTCCTAAATAACATCCATCCCTAATGAAATGTAGAACTGTTACTGACAACAAATCTTCGCAGGTGTTACTGAATAAATGAGAAACCAAAACTTCATATCGTGTTTGTTATCTGGTATATATCAAACTGAAGAGACACACCATTCATGTAGAGAAGAGGAAAAATAATTACATAGCCTGGTGCATTCCATACACAAGGTAATTTTGTATCTTCACAAGACAAAACATTCTTAAAATTTTATTAGAAATTTAAATCATATACTTTTTTTTTTTGAAGCAATTAAATTTCATTAGAATAAGGCTAATGCCAAGTTTACAAATAGAGAATAGAAGTAAAATAGAAGTAAAAAAGAAATGAGCAAAATGCTCATTGACTCTCTTCCATTAGCTATGTAGTCTAGTTATACAGTAACTAGATAAGCTGCCTCAGAAGGTTGGTCTCCCATACTTCCATCATAGATATCTCTAAAGGATGACAACAGCTCTTCTTGTAATACACTGAATCAAAAGAGAGACTGATGTCTTTAATGACCTCCTTAAGGACTACCTCAGGAGGTCTACTAATGTGCTGCCTATACCTTTTATTTCTTTCAGTCCATATATGCCACGACAAGCACCCAATAGCATTCCATATTAACCCCCAAGAGGGGGAGTGGCGTGTCATCTTTTGTGCTGCTTCCGTCAGATCCCCCAATCTAATATCTGGACTTGATTGGGTAGGAACTGGAATATTCATTATTTTCCAGAAAGCGAAATCCAGCTGTTCCGCCAACGAAATTAAGAGAGATCTGGAATAAGAACAGTTAAAGAAAAGATGACTCCTAGTTTCATCTTCCAGATTACACAATAAGCAAGCAGGAG
>LFYR01000537.1:140736-303408 GCA_001185155.1 Zostera marina | reverse complement strand
TCCTTGCCTTTCCTCAGGCGATCTTATTTCATTAAAACCCCCCCCTACAAGCCACGGAGAAGCCGATATAGGTCCAATTTGCTGCAAAAGATTCCAGAGCTGCCTTCTGTCATCCCTAGAGGTAGCCTTACCATAAACTGGCGTATGGAATAAGACCAGACCTCCTGAATTTCTCAATTTTGCATGGATTAACTGAGGGTGAGAGACTAATATATCTACTGACCAGATTTTTTTCCTCCAAAACAACCAAATGGAGTCTGGCGATGCAGGACTGGCAGAGTCAGCATTATTATGCGATTCCCATTCTGGTCCAAACGTATCTCTAATCAACTGAGCTTTATGCGGTTTAATTTAGTTTCCAATATTGAAAATATATCTATGGCCTTAGACCTGACTAATTCCTTGATTTCATTATGTGATTCGAAGGAGTTAAACCCCCTAATGTTCCAAATCAAGAAAGCCATTATGAATTTTCAGGTAGGAGATCAACTGCCCTTCAGTGCGGCTTCTTCCGCACCTACTTTGGAGCTTAAATCCCCTCCATTGGCATAATATTTTTTCTTCCTACTCACATTACTTCGCAAGCCCTCTTGACCTGATACTTTGATCCAGTCTGGGTTCTCTACAGACCTTATCTCCGGAAGCCCCATCATCTGGACCGGAGTCACCTCAACTTTCCTTCTGGTATATTTCTTTATTACCTTCCTATGCCTCCCTAAAGCAGTGATCATATCCCCTGACCCTACTCTAGGAAGAGGGAACACCCCCCTCGAGACTGTCTTAGGCTCCAATGCCGACACCATTCCAAGCCTGGTACAAAGCAGGGGAGGAGAGAACGAGAGGCAATTCGGCCTAAGTTGAATTGTTCTCGGGGTGTGCTCTTGTTCCATTGACTGAGATGAAACCTCATTTACCTCCCAACTATGTATTGGCGAGTTAATGCTTTGCCCTTGCTCCCCCCACTCTTCACTGCTCCCCTCCATAACTTGGGAATCATTCTCCCTTACTGCTCCCTTACTTGATACAAGAGCCCCTTCCTCTCCTCCATCCACCCCCCCAGTTGGGGGGCAACAATCTCAACCTCATCCATGATCATGCCCATCCCCCTACCGGGGCCTTCCGATACCTGCGCAACCCGTTTTATTAACCAGGCTCTCTTATCAACTTCTTCCATCTGCCCCTGTCTCCGGATAGTTTCATACTCATACTCATAGGAAATTTGTATAGTAGAAGGCATCCCTCCCCCTTCTCCACCCCTCATACTCATAGGGATCACAATCTCCATTTCATTTATCACCCCATTTTCTAACAGTTCCTGTCTTATCATAGCATGTTCCCCTTTCCTAAACTCCAATTCCTGGGGGTCATTCTCCCGTACTATACTAGGAGAACTAGCTCCTTCTCTTCCTCTCCCTGCACCCCCCAGTTGGGGACCAGCAACCATAATCTTATCCATAATCATGCCCCTCCCCTTACTGGAGATTTCAGAGACATGTGCATCCCTTTCTATTGATCGGGATCCTATAACAGCCGAATGAGCATCTCCCTTACCCACCCTTTCTAGCTGCCCTTGTCCCCAGACAGCTTCATCTTTAGAAACATTATCCTCAAGATGCGTTCCCCCTACCAGAGGACCTTTGCTAGAGGAAGATTGTACCGAACCCCTCCTACTCGCAGGGAGCACATCCTCCACTTTGTCTACCGCCCCACTTTCTAACAACTTCTGTATTATCTCAACATTTCCCCCTTCACCTTGGGAAACATCAGTTCTTCCTTGTCCTCCCTTTTCCATAGTAACTCTCCTTTCCCTACTCATACAATGGGGGACATCCCCAACCTTCCCCAACTCCACCCATCTGTTGGATACAGATATCGGAAGCGAACTTACAGTCTTAAGCTTGCTCCGTCCTTGGCTCCAGTCCCCTTCCCTATCATGAGGGATTATTACAGTGGCTTCCGCTTTTGAGATGGGGGGAGGAGGAGGGACTTTTTCTATAAGTGGTCGACAACATTTTTCCGACCAATGACCGAAAAAACCGCACGTCCGACACTTTTGTGGCTTTGATCTGTATTTCACTGTCAGCATATGACATGTTTCCTCCCCATTTTCTTCTCGAATCATCATTTTAACTTGTCCAGGAAATCTGAAATTCGGTTTACTTTGGAAACAAATTCTAAGAGATTTTGGATGAGATATCGTATCCATAAACTCTCCATATAAAGGAATACCTAAGACACTCGTTATCCTGTTTACTGCATCTTTCGAAAACATTCCTGGGAGAAGATTTCCAATTATTGCCCATTGGAACATCGTTTCATAACATTCCTTGTGGATAACATCCGGAGGGAGCTTGCTGACTTTGAACGGAGTGTCACAAAATCTATCCCATGTTCGATCACACGAACGGAAATAATCCGCCGCCTCCCTAAACCTAATGTCAAAAGTAGCATCCCTGAATCTTACGATTTGAATATCTCCTTTAACCCCCCATTTTTTCCTTAATAGACAGGTCATGGCTCTTATGGACGGAACATCACCCATTACTCTGAGTGAAATCCTGAGTACTCCCTCTGACTTAGGGGGGAGAAGCTGAGATCTCCGCATGGAAGCACAAGCAAACTCCTCCCTCTCTGAAGGTTGTACAAACTGGAGTCTCCTCAGATCTCCAGAATCAGGAGTGGACAACTTCCAGTTGTCTATCATTCCTAAGTCAAAAGCCTCTTTCTTCCTACCCCCCTTCCTTATATAACTCCCACCCCTAGGTTGCTTCCCAGACCCTCTGAATATATTCCTTTTTCTTTCCAAGTTTTTCCCAAACATCTCATTTCTCCTGAAATGTCTCCAGAGCGCCGCTGCGCCGCCCATCAAGAACAAGGAGTAAGAGAGTTACCTCCTTAAGGTCTAACAACACACAACCTATACTACACAAGGAGAAATTGAGGTGGGTGTAAAAAACCCGGGTGTGGTCTATGCCATCTTTTGAATTGTGGTCTATGCCATATTTCTCCGGGAAAAACCCTACTCTTGGGTCAATTCCTACCTTGTATTTCTATATTTTATGTGTTCTTAAACTCTAAGTTAGTGACCCTCTTTTCAGAGTGTCTCTAGCTAAGTTTGTATGGAGACGAGTAGGGAGACACAACAACCAATGCAAACAGTATAAAAGTCTAAATGGAAGAGAGCAAAAATAAAAAGAAAAAATATCTGGATTTCCACAAGCCAGCTACAGAATTTCCACTCCAGTCTCGTCCAATCAGCACGCAAAAAATCGCAGCAGAGTGAGTCTCAAACAAAGTCGCACGCAAGAAAAATCCTCCTTGTACAAATCACAATCACCATAGCAGGTCGACGAAAGAAATCCTGGTCACGAGCAAACCGCATGAATGTGAATCCCCAATCAGAACCAATACACTCAAAAACTATCGAGCCTTGTCAGTCAGATCCAATAGCAACAGAATACGGTCATAAAATCTCAATCAGAAGGTCCAAGATCGTGAAAATCCGTGAGTATTCAGAACACCGAGAATCGTAACCAAGAATCGCCAAAATCACGATTCAGAAAAGATGCAATCGCAAGCAGGAGGATCACACCAGAGTCGCAAGCCGAAAGCAGATCAGTTAGCCTTCAATCTGACTGCAGATTTAGCGATTTGGCGAGCAGAAATCCCAATCACAAATAATGCAGATCCAAGAAACCAAATCGCAGAACAAGAAACGCGTGACGTGACCAGCAATGAAACTCAAATCCACCAACAGTAATTATGGCGAGAGCAGATCACAATTGCAGCAAATGAGCGGACAGATCCAGACGCGAAATCTGGAATTTTCTCTTGCTAGAGGAAAATAGCAAGCAATTCAAGAAATCGCGCGAAGTCCAGAAGATACAAGCCAAATTCAGACGAGAATCCCCTTCCTGAATCTCAGATCGCGAGCAATTGCTATCGCGATAAAGCTGAATGTTGAGAAGATTGATCCAAATAACAGAATCCTTACTGTCAGAATCGCGTCACTTTCTGACAAACACGTCAAATACTCACAGCCTCATTCAAAGACAAAAACATCTTCGATCAGAAAGTGTTGGCAGTACTAATTCTGCTCGCAGCAATCTTATTCACGAAGACAAAATAGTCGGTTCAAATTCCCAAAGGGCGAGAAATCAACTCCTAGAAAGTCATCTGATCGCGGAAATCTGCAATCACGGATTGCAGAAGCTTGCGAATGTGTAGTGCAGAACTAATCGCAAAGGTGATCTGATCAGATAGCAAACAGAATCACGGAACGCAGTGGCGATCTGATCGGATGTGCAGAAATCGATTTCTCTAAAATATTGATCCAGAATCGATCTGGAATCACGGATGTGAAATCGCAAGCCGATCTGGAAATCGCAGCAACAGAAATCGTTCACAGCAGCAACGGAAATCGATCAGGAAATCTACTCGCGAATCAGAAATCAAAAAACACGAATGTGAAATCGATCAGCAACGGAAATCGAGAAGCAGCAAGATTTGGAAATCGCGAGTAATTGCAAGTAATCATGCAGATCTAGAAATCGTGAATGTCAAGAAATCACAGCAACGGATGTGCAGTTCGGAAATGCAGACTCAATCATATACTTTTTGTATATGATTACTATAGTGCTAATCTATCGATAGAGTGTGGCTTCTACAACAATGATATTCAATAATCAAATTTCAATCATGTGTACCTGATTATCTTTTTGATGCGATTTCTATTTTGTAGAAGATCATTACAATCCATGAAATTCTCATGAGCTACTCTATAAGTGCTCATGACTAATCCTGGACATAATGAGCTACTCTGGACACGATGATGATCTACTACGATCTAATTTCGCCATCAGGATCACTTACGAAATTATTAGCTCCTGATTTAATATTAATCACATAGTATGATATTAACAAACTAATAATAATCAAATGATCGAGTATTCATATGAAATATAATTTCCCAATATCTACCTACGTTCAAAAATTTTAAGCAATGAACGATTATAAGAAGAAAAACCAAAAAGATTAAATTAAATAAAAGTTAATGTACCTGAGAGTTCGTCATTGGCACAGAGAGAAATAATCTGAATGAAACAGAGGAGCAGTTAATAGCAAGGTTTGTCCAAGGGCTCAAGAGCAAACATCAAGAAAAATTAATCATGCAACCACAGTACTCGTTAATGGATACAATAAGAGTGGCTGATCAGTTGGACAGAAGGGCTGAAAAATTTATAAAAAAATGTTGGAGACCCGTCCAACATTAGATTCAATCCACCCAATGAGATAGACCATGTGGACACCTGAAGATAGAAAAATTAATCCTGAAAGTCAGCAAGATGTTAGAATTAATAGAGGCTATGATCAAAGAAACACTGATATTAAGTGTTACAGATGTGGTGAATGGGGTCATAAATCTAACACTTGTCCAAAGAGAGGAAGTGTACATGCAGTCGATGACAAAGGAAAAGCACCCATGGAGGAAGATAGTTGAGATGATAAGTATGATGATGAAGCACCTCCAGATGAAGGACAGAGAATGTCATGCATCATCCACAGAATATGCCACACACCTCAACAAGAGCTGCAAAGTCAGAGGAATAATTTATTCAGGACTAGATGCACAATTAAAGGAAGGGTCTGTGATATTATAATAGATAACGGATCAACTGATAATCTGATTTCGTGGAAGGCAGTGAAGAAATTAGGTTTAGAGGTGAACACAAAAATCCTTACAGTGTATTGTGGATTCACAGTGGGAATTCAGTAGCTGTGGGTAAAAGTTGCAAAGTACCTTTGTCCATCGGTAGAAGGTATAATGATGAAATTGTATGTGATGTGGTTAACATGGATGCAGCCCATGTACTATTAGGAAGACCATGGAAGTATGATGTGAGTGCACACTACAATGGCAGAACCAATCAGTATGTAGTTAAAGTAGATGATCTGAAAGTAGAATTGCTTCCACTTCCACCTGAAGGAAACACATCTGAAAAGCCTAATTTGTTGTTTTCTGCCCAAAAAAAATTTTAAAAACTATTAAGTGTTGAATTAGAAATGAGCCCGGCTGAATCAGAAAATTCTTGCAATGTCTGTGACATAAGGAAATATTTTCCTGAAGCAGAATCTGAAGAGCAATTGAGGATAATTGCACTTGTAGAAGGGGTGCATGATGTAGTAGAAGATATTGAGAATAATCAAGTGGGCCCCAGTTGGCTTGACCTTGGTCAAGCCAACCCATGTTCCTCCTAAACAGCCATACACTCACATCAAATGGGTTGCCTATTTCCATTGATGTGAGTATAAATATAATAGGCCAAGGATGGGAGGCGACAACTATTCAATTATTATCAAATCGAGGTATTATCGTTATTTCCCTCCTTTGTTCTTACCTTTCTTTGTTATTTCCTTTTCTAAATTCTAGATCTCAACCAAGAATTCTTGGTGGATTCCAAGTTTCTACCCATCCCTCGATTGAAGAAGTTCTTGCTACCTCCAATCGTTCTTCCCCTTAATCCAGATCTTCTCCTACATCACATGTACAACCTTCTCTTTCTTATTCTAGGGTTGGGTTTATAGGAGTAACCGCCCTGATCATTAGGAGTTAGTTGGGCACGGTTCTAAATACAGTAGAGGGGAGGTCTATCCTCTTCCTCTTCCCCTTATTAGTTGTGTATTCTTTTGATTTAAGCATTTAGTTGGATCCTGGGTCGCGTTTTTCTTAGGTTACCTCTTCTTCCTACTATTAATTTACTCATTTGTTCCTTTATAGTATTTAATGTTTTGTTTTCGATATTGTCACTTACATTTATATTATTGACATAGTATTTAAGCGTCGCTTAAAGCTATTAAAGCGGAAAAGCGCTTTTCAAATCGTTTTTTTGGGTGGGTAAGTGGGTTAGGTCGGGTGGTTAGATGGATGGATAGAGAGAGAGAAGAGAGGGAATAATAATAATAATAATAATAATAATAATAATAATTGAAGTGGGCGGTGGAGAACTGGAAAACCGCAGTAGTGGAAGAAGGGTGGAGAACCAAACTCACCGCAGCAGTGGAGATGACCACCTGATTACCCGAGTTTGTATTAATTACCGGGTTCCCCAAATCTTCGTTATTGGACTCAATTACACCTAAAACCCTAATTTTAAACGGATCTTCATTTTGTAACCAACACCCAATCTGATTTGTTTGTGCAATTTCTTTTCGATCTTCAAAATATTTTATATTCATAGAGAAATCCTCCTCGTCAAAGACGACGTCCCTTGACGCGTAAATCCTCTGACTCGCCGGCTCTAGACACAGATAACAATTATGTCCCATAGAATATCCCACAAATATGCATTGTGCGGACTTCGCGTCTAATTTGTTACCGCGATATGGTCGGAGACATAGGTAACAGGAACACCCAAATACCTTAAACCGATTATACTCCGGTGATCTTCGGAGAAGAACCTCCATTGGTGATTTATTATTCAGTAATGGCGTCGGATTTTGATTATAGAGATATCTTGTTGTGAGAACACCAAAGTCCCAAAACTGATTTGGCAGGTTTGAATGTCGTAGTAGCTAGAGTTACAGTCGTATCGATTAGATGGCGATGTCGGCGTTCCACGAGACCCATTTGCTGGTGAGAATACGGCGCAGATAACCAATGTGAAATTCCCAACTCTGTCAATCGCTTCCCTAGTTTTAGATATTCCTTAGCGTTGTCTGACTGCAAAGCTAAAATTTTCTTTCCACACTGCCGTTCAGCCCAGCATCTGAACTTCTCGAAGATCTGATAAATGTCCGATTTTCGAACCATCGAAATTCACGTAGTAGTTGTAACCTTGAAACGATGTTACCGGAGCTGGTCCTCATATATCAGAAAATACCAGATACATCTCGACTTGTAAGTCGATTTACGGGAGGGGCGAGGAAGAGTATGTGATCATGTGATTTACCCAATTGACAAGAGTTACAATGAATCAAAGATTTAGAATTCGATTTAATTACACCCTTTTTCTCAAGAGTTGACATGTACTTAAAATTTAAATGGCCAAGTCGGCAATGCCACCGAAAATGGTCTAATTTTTCACACACATTTACAGATCCTCCTCTCAATTTAGTCCTCATCGGAAGTTCGTACAGTCCACCGCGAACTCCCCCCTCCAGTATAATCGCCTTAGTAGCCAAGTCGTAGATCCGAACTCTCTGCGCATCAAAAGAAACAGAGACGTTATTATCGCGACATAAACGATTAACGGAAATTAAATTTCGTGTGGCAGAGGGAACGAGAAACAGATCGCGAAGAACACAGGAGGACCCATCAATCTTGGCCACGCTCTGCCCAGATTTGGTAATTGGTAACGGTGTTCCGTCGACAGTATATAAATTGTCTTTACCCGTGTATGGTAGCGACATTGAATATTATCCTCTGAATTCGTAATATGGAACGTGTGGCCCCTGAGTCAGGTTACCACATTGTCATGACTTCCGACGAGTTGTGAGTAACTGCATTCACTGAACCGTGCTTGCCTTCGTTGGGTCCATTCGGGGACAACGTTCGACTGTGACTCGGTGGAAACCTTGCTAGATTAATGCGATTGTAGCAATCGACAACCCCATGACCTTTGCGCAAGCATATTTGACATCGAACATCATACTTGGATCCTGAACTCGTCTTCACCGCGACGTTCGCTTCACTGGATTCAAGAATCCGCGGCACAATATTCCGTGAACCCATCCGTAACTCATGATCCATCAGGAGCTCTCCAAGTTTCGAAAATGACAGATTTGGATCATAGTGCGTGGTGACAGAAGTTACAAACGCCTCATACTCCTCACTCAGGCCTCCGAGCGCAATCAAAATTACCTCCGACTCTTTCAATTTTTCTCCGGTGGCAGCTAGCGCATCTCTGAGTACTGAGATTTTTGCGATGTACTCATCCAGCTGCCCCTTTCCGAATTGACTGCAACTGAAGCCGGAGATGCAACTGTCGAGTCTGCGTTCCGGAAGTGCAAAGATGTTGTAGGCACAACCAGACACATGCGGAAGTTCTATATGATGGCATGACGCCACCTGAGGAATAACCGAGGTAAAAATCCTGGTCAAGATCCAACTTAGGATCAAGTGATCTTGTTGGATTGTCTGTAGCAATCTCCATTGATATCGCGGCAGCCACCGCTCAACTGAAGGCCGATCTGGTGGACGTCATTCCGACGGACAGCGAAGTCGAAGCTGATGTGCCGGAGGTTGCAGACGAAGCCAGCGCAATAGCTAGTGGGGAGAATCCAGCGGACGAACCCGCCCCGGATCGTGTACCCCACGTTCGTCGTTCCACTCGAACGACCGATTTCATTTACAACTAATAGAATAATGTCAGATGTAATGGATTAATTAGTGGGTTGTTTAGTTTGTTTTCTGTTGGAAATCTCGATTATAAAAGAGGATGAAGGCACAAACGCACAGTAGAGTGCTCATCAAATTACACAACAATTTCTCTCAACTCCACCGGCTCCCTCGTGGAGATTTCTTGCGCAAAAATCCTCTTCTCCAGTCCCATCTTCGGGAATCAGCTAGCAGTGACATCGCCTCCGACTCCTTCCGCGGAGGCTACTGTTACATCGTCTCCAGTGACATGAGGTCGACCTCTCCTCGAACGTAATCCATCAAATCGAATCCGCGCAACATCATGGAAAATTGCGCCTCCCACGAAAAATAATTGTCTTTGTCGAGGAGGACGCACCTGATCGGCTTCGTAATGACCTTGAAAGGTCTCCCCAGACCATTTGCAACGGAAGAAAATGATGTTGGACTTGTCATCGGAGAAGAACGTGTTTCTCGACGATGATCTGATACCATATGTGATTAACGATTTAATTGAGTTATCAACTATTATTTATGGGTGGGGATGTAAATGGACCGGGTCTGGGCTGGCTGGTTTGGACTCGGACCCATGAAGTTGGTCCGGGTTTGGGCCAGGTTCGGGTCCAGAAGGAAAATGTATGGACCCAACCCATACCCATAAAAAATCCGGGTTTGGGTCGGGTCCGGGACGAAATAGGGCCTTTTCTTAAAATTATTTAATTAGTTAAAAATCAATTAATCTAAGATTAAAGTTTATATAAGTTAAAACTCTAAAGATCTTTTATATTTAAACCCTAAGTTAAAGATTATATAAGTTAAAAAAAATATAATAGATATTTTTATACACCAAGGATCCATAGACTTCTTCTTCTTAAGCTGCAATCCATAGAATAACATAAATAGCTCAATTTCTTATTATCTGAAAAACTGGTGATGATGGTGGCATCATAATTGTTATTTATGTTTCATCCATGAATAAAATTCAAGGTAACAGTTTGTTTGGGATGTGTACTTGTGTGGTTGCGTTGTGTATGAATTGAGAAAGCGAAACAAAAATACAAAATTCAATATGTTACCAGGAAAAATTTGCAGCCTTTATGAACGAACAACTAACTTAATTGCAGAGTTTACAACGATAGAGAAAAACAAAATCGAACTAGCCAGAGTTGTTTTAGTTTTTATCACCATTCCCTCCTGCAATTGGTTTCAGCAGTTTGGTGTTTACTTTTTTAACTTGGTGTCTAATTTTCTTGGAGAAGAGCCTGGTCCTTCTCATCTCCGACACTTCCTGCCACCTCCGACAACAGATCGAGGTCCGACAGCTTTGCCTGTGATAATTTGATCGTTAATTTATTTATCGCGTGATGTGTAAATGTATATTATAACATTATAATTCAAGTCAGTCGGAATAGAGAAAAGAAGAACTCACGATAATATCAGCCGGAGACACCGAGTCAGCAACCTCTGAGAACAAGGGAGGGTATCTAAACACGGAGTCAGGCAACTAGATTTATAGAATAGATTACCTGCTATTCATACTTCATACCCAAACCTGCTATTCATAATTCGTGATTGTCTTATTAGGCTATCAAATATAAAATTGCACCCAATTAGTGAATATCCAGACTAATTTTTGGTACAAATAACATTTGCAATGAAGTTTCCCTATTTTTTCGCTACTACAAATGTCTTCCAGGCAGGGCCGTCTGTCTTATGGTGTTTGATTTCCAGAACAGAATATAGAGGGATCATATTAGCCTCTAACGACGCAAAAGGCCAAGGAGGAGAAACTTCGCCGACCTAATGGATATCACTAGGAACAGATGTACTCTCTATCTGGGAACGGGAAAAAAAACGCATTCTGAGCTGATTTTGTGCGATCGATTCGTATAGAAATTTTAAGATAACACGACACCGACTAAACGAGCAGGATACAAACACCGATTTTTTGAAGTACGACGGTTCTTACCTAAATGTAGTAAACGGACGACGCCTACCAGACATTCTCCGGGGACGAGGACGTCATGGATGCGGGTGACGGTGGTGTGGTCGATCTTCGGATGGACGGATACAAAATGAAACAAGTCAAATGAGCGGGGGCGAGAATGGACGTAAAGTGATTCCGACGTGTTAACAGTGGAGATTGAATAGGTGATTATCCACGACGTCATTGTACGGTTGTTGCAGTAGCTGTCCAATCTCGTTGGGGAGTGGCAGGTAAGAAAATGAACGGTTCAGGGATGACGAGGTAACGAACGGCGGATTGCAATGTCCGCAATAGGCACTCTCTGAAAAACGGTCGTCCCAAAAAAGCACCCAATTTTTATAATTGAAACTTCTTCTTCTTCTTTTTTTATTTGATTTATTAAGGGTACTTTGTATTAATAATAAAAGTTCATAGCAGATAATGTAAAAGATAATTAAAGCAAGATAGTTACAGTAATTAAACCTACTGGGTGAGCATTTGCAACGCGTCCCACTGGAGCAACGCTTGCCGTTCACTCGGATTAAAGCACCTTCGTTTGAATTTACTCTCATCAAACCCAATTTCTGTCACTGCGAGAATCTGTCTCAGCAGCACCTGTTTGGGCTCGCGTCGTGCCTTCACCCTCCTTGAATTCCTTTGCTTCCATATGTGGAAGAGGGCTATGCCATAAATATTCCACACCAGCCCCCATAGATGTGTTCCATTAGTCACTTTGTTTAGCTCATCTGCAGTACTTTCAAAACTGTTGATGTCATTGAGCTTCACTAAACCCCCTGTTGCACCCATTGCTTCCACCAGGATCCACCTCGTGTAGTCACATGTCGAGAATAGGTGGTCTGTTGTCTCTGAGTTCAAGTTGCAGAGTTCACAGTTTCCGAAAATTGACATACCTCTTTTAATCAATCGATCTTTAGTCGGAAGATTCTTTCTCCTTATGCTCCAAAGATTGAGGGCTACCTCCCCGATTTTGTTAGCTAATATATTATCCTCGGAATACTAATTGACGGAGTATGGACTCAAAACATTTATAGGGTCGGACCTTTGGTTTTTGAATTGATTCTATTTATAGCTAGACAGGATAGTTATTAAGCTGTTATTAATCTGTTATCCAACGTGGAGTCTAAGTGACCTATAAAACAAAACTTGATATTTGTCCATTAAAATTATCACTTCACTTGTCATGTCGTCATCTCGATGTCATGTGATATAATCAATAAATATACATTTGTATTTATTTATTTTCGGGCTAACAATTTATTATTTTGACCGGAGTTCAATTGGGTAGTTGGAACAGTTATGATTCGATTTAAATATTATATTGATCGGAGAAATGAAGTGATGTTAAATTGTTTATTATCAATCTTTGGGTAAAAATTTATATCGGAATTCCGGTTCTAAGTTCTAACCATCTGTAGTGTAGAATTCTGGGTCTATCCATTTGGAATCTGCAGTGTAGAATTCAGGGTCAAACCATCTGTCGAGATTTCGGTACTCATCCTCACCGTCGTTGTTGTCATTCATGGTGATTTCAACCAGAGGTTGGAAGAAGCTATCGTCGATGATATTCTCCCAAATTCTATTGTAATTGACGTTGTCGACATTCCATGTCATCTCTTCAAAATTATCCAGCAACAACATGTTCTCTAATTCCCCCATATCGAATTCACCCCCGCTCGACCCATTATTCTCGCTGGTGAGGCCGGAGCTCGGCGCTCCATTGCACTCCACCGGTGCAATAACAGGGTTGTTACCGTCGCCGGTAATTGTATCGGTGGTGTTCTTCTTCTTCTTCTCACCATCAACAGAATCCGCGTTTTTATTATCTCCAGACGTCTGTTTCAACTTTCGAACCCTCGACGGTGTCTTCCCGCGGCCATCGTTCGCACCGACGATTACTGACTTGGGTTTCCGGCCCCGTTTTTTCTTAACTGGCAGCGGAATTTCGGGGCACCGTTGGAGCTGAAGTTTTCTGCTGAGATGAGAATTCCAGTGATTCTTAATCTCGTTGTCTGTTCGGCCGACTAAATGAGTCGCTATTAATGACCACCTGAAACACAAGTTGCACGCACAACCATCCATCAGTAAAAGATCACCAGAAACCCGACCGGAAAATAAATAAGTAATTAATTAATTAATTCAGAATAACAATCAACTAACCTATTACCCAATGAAGCTTGGAGTCTGCCGATGATTTCCTCCTCTTCCGGCGAGATATTTCCACGTTTCAGATCATCTTTCAAGTAGTTTATCCACCTCAATCTGCAACTCTTCCCACACCTCAGAAGCCCTGATCCAAAATTAAGAAACCAGAACCTTAACCATCAGAACCTAGCTACTTTAAAAAAAAAAAGCCAGAACCTCCGCGCTTACCAGCATTAATAGGCATAGATCTCCAGGAACCCTCTCCATTGGCCTTGATGTACGACACCAGCTTCTCATCTTCCTCCGCCGTCCACTTGCCCTTCTTGAGCCCTACCTTAGCGCAACAAGGAGCTCTCCCCATTGATAAGATGATAACCCAAGCAAGAACAGAGGTGAGTTTGAGAAGAAAAGAGATTTCTCGATCTATAATATAAGCCCACGTGGTCTGGTCTCTTGATGCCTCTTGATTCGGTATTTATAATGATAGATGTTGGCAAACGACACTCGGAATATTCAATGCTTTTAGTTTTTTACTTAACTTCCAAATTTGTAACACAACATCCAATATTCATACAATTACATCTTACGTTTTACAATCATTACAACATCTCGAAGAAAATAGACAGTCGACTATGATAACTCATTTGAAAAACGAATCCATGTATCACATGGGATTTGATAGTGAATAAGACGGAGATTTGGATGGGTTAAAAAGATTTAATTGATGATATATCATATATATGGTTCTGATTTATTCAAATTTGAGATATGTATTGATCATATATCATGTACATGGGATTTGAAAACGAATACGACGGGATTCGAATTGGTTGAAGAGGAACAAGAGCAAAGTCGACGGTGGAGAATTGTTATCGTCGAAGTAATGAATATGGGTTTTTATCTATTTTCCTATTTGAAAATGGCACCGTGTGTAATGAAACACAATATCACACTCTCTATATTGTCAAATATTATCTTTTTTTTTCAATTGCACGTGACTTCAATGTAATTCAACTTGTTCAACAGTTTTATTCAAACTTCACATCTGTTTAATTTCTCCTCCCTTCTCAATTTATTCAAATTATTATAAAATATTTTACTTTTTTTTTATAAGATCGATTTCAAGTGAAATTTTAATTTAATCATAACATTGCAAGTTTTTATTTAATTTTTAAATAATAAGATATGGATCATCTGAATTTCATCTTTTTTTTTATATACACTACCCAAAATCCAACAAAACTAATAACATAAAAAAAAAAAAAAAAAACTAATGTTAATTTTTTAAATGGATAGACAATATTCAAATAACTCTCAAACTATCTCATATAAAATAAATGAATCGTTTATTTCAATTTCAATGATGTCTCAAATTTGAAGGTAGATAAACTCAAATCTGAAAGTAAAAACCCAGAAAGGAGTAGGTTAGATGTGGACTTTTTTACATGATTTTCGTGGAATACTTCCAAATCATGATTCATGAGGAAACATAATTATCGAGTTCTGGACCATGAATAGTGACTGAACATCAATATTTTTAATAATGATGTATTCTTTTTCAATCAACGACGTTTCTAATTAATATTTTCTTCTCAAACTAGTTGCACCACTTGTCACATGTGTGAATCACATCGAGCTTAATTAACTAGTGTTTAAATTTGTTAATCAATTCATTAATTAATTATAAACTTACATACAATAATTATAAGATTATTTTTGTAAATTCTAAAGAATTTAATTGGTGATATATTAATTTAAAAAATGGACGATTGGTATTTGTTTGGGATCTTGTGATATATTAGATGTCTCTGATGTATTCGTTTGAAAAATAGACGACTGCTGTTTGTTTAACATTACACATTTGAAAATGAAGACGTTAATTAGATGGGTTGAAGAGGAACAACGACAAGCAAAATGATCGATCATGGGAGAATTAAAACACGCGTGATTACGGTAATCGAAGCATCGAGGAACATCTTAATTAACCACGTTTTTTTGGAACAACAGCGTGAACTGGCTTAGCTTGTGTTAATAGTCGGAAAAGAGAAAATCATATTTTGATTCTTTCTAAATTTCAAACTGATAATTACGATATATGTGATCACATACATCACATTTTATTGTCAACAGTCAATTAAAATATTCAATGTTACAATTGTTTTTTTTTTTTAATTTTCGTGACTTTAATGTAATTAAACTTGTTAGGGGTGTTGTTTATCACACAGATACCAATAGATATACTTAGTTGGATTGCTTCAAATCCTCTATAAATCAACAAAAACAAACTTCTGAAAAATGATTAGGGGTTTTATTAATTCTAGTAGGATCACTTATTGAATTTTATTCTACTTTTTATAAAATAAAATAAAAAACTGTAATCAATTGAATTAATCTTCTTATTTAAGATGATAGTAAGTTATTTTCTGGTAATCAGTAAGTTGGCGACGTGGATAAATAACTAAATAAATGAAAATTGGCCTTTAAGCCATTGACAAATTAAATTAAAGTATAAACTTCTATTGGAGTCCATTTTTTTGGAGTCATCCAGACTAGTTCTTGTTTATTGAAACTACCTTTAATGACAAATAACAACATTAAGGGACTCTAATCATTGGATTAAAGTGCTTAAAATATCAATAAACTGCTTTCAAAAATTAAATAAACTGTTCACATTAATTATTAAGATTTCTGATAGTTCAGAGTTCAGATTCGAGTTTTGTTTTGTTTTGTACATATTTTTATTAATGATTGGATTTGTAGCTTATGGTAAAGATGATAAATTTTCACAATGACTGCATTTAAATGGTTCTTATCTGTGGGCAGTTAGTTTTTTTTTGTAAGGTAGGTGATATATAAGGTTAATAATAACAATTACCGGGGTCAATTAGATAAATTACTAATATCAAATTATTTACTCAATTAAATAGTCATGAGTGGTTGAGGACTGAAAATTATAATTTTATCCATCTACAAACTTTGCGTAACAACAATCTCCTTTCTTATTTAGGATTTTGTCTAGATTTATGCCCTTCTTTCAAATACGTAAATGTTCAAGTTATTTTTGACAAATATGTAATTTTAACTTTCGTTCATATTGCGATATTGCCATTATTGAGTAGTTTAAATTCCGTCTGGGATTACTCCCGCGGTGGATTTATAAATGATTTAATATATGTACAGATTGACACGTACGTTGATATCACTTTATGGTTCCTATTGGTGACACGTCAACATGTATTTTAACTAGTATGTGAATAGAATATTCTAAAAAGTATTACTAACTAATTAAATATATAAACCTTCTGACTAAATGTAATCCAGAAAAATCGCCACGAGTCCTAGCTAACTGTAACATCTTATGATCGAAGTCATAGATTACTATACTATTGTACCTTTTAAATATTTGGCTCAACGTCATTATATATAGTTTAAGATTCAGAAACATAATTTTTATAAAATATAAAACACAGAAAACGATAAATTCTTAGAAAAAAACATATACAAAAAGATTTTTGTCACTGCTTTTCAATATGCAAGTAAACAAGAACGAAAATAAATTTTGTAATCAAAACTCGGTGCAGGTGTCTTTTTAACCTAACAAATTACATTTTTCATTATTTTCTTTAAATCATCGTCTATCTTTTAGTATTCAGTTGAACTCATCCATCTGAACGCTTAAGGCTCCAAGCCTTCTCTTGGGAATGATTTTCACCATTTTCGCCATTCCCGGCCTAGACGTACTCGATCATGTGCGGAACACAATTTCGACCAAACTACCCCGACGTATCTCCCAGTAGGGTCGCACCTGCGCATATGCGCGCGTGCCCGGAACCTTGGGTGGGGCAAGGGGCGTGAAAGGCTTAATGGCACTCAAGGATTTAAAAAGGAAGGATCATACTGTTATTTCTATCACAGAATAGCTAAAGTCGTGGCTGGGAAGAGAATTCAGTAGGGATTTTACACTTATTATAAAAGACTGGAGGAAACGTTTTCCACCTGAACCGGGAGGAATCATATTTCTTAAAGCAAGAAAAATCGTAGTAGAATATTGTCTCTGTTTCGAGACATTCGCGGACGAATGCTCCTGAAGAAGAGCCGCCTGATGTAGTCACATCTTACATGGGCCAAGAGCCCATTTCCTATAGAGAAGGCCTATTATCATCATGTTGGGAAGAGAGTATAAATTTAGACAAGAGGAGGATAATCAACAATTTTGATTCATTTTGGTCTTATCAAGGTAACAACCTTTTTCTTGTTTCTTTGTTCTTCTCCTTCTTCCTATTATGGTGGATTCCAGATCATTCACTTCTTCTCCTTCTTCCTATTCTGGTGGATTCCAGGACACTCCTCTATTATCATCTCTGGTGGATTCTAAAATGTTGGAGGACATCCGACCTCTACAGATCATTTCTTGGCCGATCGCTCAGATCTACAAGTAAGTTTTCTATCTCACACATTGTCCTACATCACATATCTACTTCAAAATGAGTTTATTATAGAAACTATAACCACATGGCTTCGAAGCAAATGAACAATTCTAAAAGAAGCAACATGATGCATGCCAAACGGATTTCATTTCTTCAGAGGTTTCATTTTACTCTGAAACATAGATCTGGTTCAAGCAACAGAGTTGTTGATGCTTTGAGTAGAAAAAGCAATTTATTGACAATTTTTAAAGAAATTCCTCACAGAGGTGGTGAATATAATAGCAAGTACACTTGAGAGGCCTCTACATGGAGAATATTTAGATACATGCAAGTATCAAAACTCATTGAGGATATGCTTCATGGTTGGTACTGCTTCAAAAAAAAAGTTTTAAATTTCAGACGTCGATCAAAGTGGAAATTGAGGAAGGAGGATGTCAGAAGGTGGTATGGCTAAAGGTCCACTATAGATTCATACCTCTTTTAATTTCTGTTGTAGTTTTTTTTTTCAGTAATGAATATTTTAATTTCTCAAAAAAAATGATTGTACTTTAAAAAAAAAGTCTAAACACAAGAAAGGAGAGAATTTTTTATGATATATTTAATGGTGTTTAGGGATTTTTAATTGGCCTTAGTAAATATCAAAATATTATCTGCATACATGATGTGTGTGATTGAGGTGACCCTCGGTAGGTGTCCAACCTCTTCTCTTTAATTTCCCTCTCTACGAGTGATAGGGACGAGACGATGGTTACTCGAGAGAGACAAATCTGATTTTGGAGAATATAAACGATTTCAAATGTAAATAATGGGGAGAGAAAACTCAAACGGTTGGAGGCTACTTTGAACATTAATCAGAGGCATTGTATTAAACCTGTGGTAGGAGAGGAATAGGTGGAAAGATGACAACTTTAAATCTGAAGATGTTGAGCTGAGGTGATAAGGGACTTTAAAATTTGTTATGAGGTTAAAGCAAATCCACCTGATTTGGGTTTGGCTGAAGAGAGTGCAATGAAGCAAGGTTCACCACTTAGAGCATTTGAGCTTTTGTGCGTCTTTGTGTTAGGGTATTTTTTTTATATACTTTAAATATATCAAAATACTTCGAATACTTCAAAACATATAGAATAGTTCAAATACAAATTACGATCTATGAATCATTGTATTTCCTCTTTGTCCGTTTATAGAACATAGAATGTATGCCTTTGCCTTTATCTTTTGGGGGGAGGAGGTGGCCGAAGTTGGGAGAAATCAGACCTGAAAATAGGTCACCAAGCCGTTTTTGTAATTTTAGACAGAGTCAGAAATCGCGATACTGTTTTATTTAATCAAAACAGAGCCCTAACCCTGACGCATCTCCCTTCAAAGGTGCAAATGCGCACGCATCCGGAACCTTGCAATGAGACATTGGATAGGCTCATAACTTTGTCCTGTGATGCACTGTTGTGTTGCTCTATAAAAGATCTATTTGTTACTGCTTTTGTTTTTTTATATTGCTATCCCTAGAGGAAACAACCCGTTTCACAAATCTGACAAGGGGGTTGCTTTTATTTTTATCATTTTATGTATATATTGTAATCGAGGATACCCTTTCATCAATAATGAAATTTTACTTTTATAAAAATAAACTCTTCCTTCTCATTATCATTGAGTAGTATATATATACAATTTAGTATAACAGAAGTTTGTTATATTCAATACTTCAACATGATAATGAAATTACTAATTAGCCCATAGGAGTAAGTAATTAGAATATAGCTATTAGAAAAAACGGATTTGTTTCTAACAAATAATAAAATCCTCTTCCCAATGTTACCTTGAGAAAAAGAAAAGACAAGATAAAATAAAATAAGAGAATCTGAAAAGTTGTAGTGAAAAGAAAGAAGGGAAAGTTAACTTGGGAAATTAAAATAAAAAATTCAATGTCCTCTTCCCAATGTGATTCTATTTATACTCACATCATTAGAGGTAGATATGCCAATGATGTGAGTCTTTGGGCCTCCTAAGAGGAGGTAGAAATGGCCCCACCTTGGTCGGACCACATGCATGATGTTCCTTGTTTAATAACAGGTTCTAGTTGTCCTGTTGTTGGATGATTATCTTCTATGGATTCAGTATTACTACTGATCTGATTACTGAGGTTTTCTATTACATATGCTGCATCAAAAAATGAACGGTTGTACCCTAGAAATTACAATGGAAATAAGCTAAATAATACAAATATATGTAAAAACAGTACGTGAGCTCTACTAGACTCTTTCCACATAGTCATGTTGTTTGAATGAGTATCCGATGAGGATATTTTAGTAGCTTAAAAGAAAATCAATTTGTGCATGTTATGACTGAATATCTGTGTTGAAGTTAGTATTTTTTTATAGGAAGCACATCAGGAATGGTACCTGCCTGGAAAGGTACTTCCGGCGGACACCCAATCCAACCGACCGTTGACTAGACACAGCGTGACCGTCCGTCGAAACTGTCAACGACGGTCGTGATATTTTTCTCTATTTTAATATATTATTTGAAAAAAATGAGATTTTTATTTTTGAGTTTAAATTTTAAAATAAACCTAAAATAATCAAATTTTTTGATGTTGAAAATAATATTTAATAGAATTTAATCTTTGCAGTTTTTAATTGACAAATATTCACCTGATACTCGAAGAAAATCGAAAATGTAAATAGGCAAAGTCTGCTCGGGTATATTTTTAAACCACTTGATGTCCGATCCGAGTTGTTTTGGTCAGGCTAAGGTATGATGAGTAAAGTTTTACCCGAATCATACCCGACCCATAGTGTAACATCCCGTAAATTTATAAATTATTATTACAGTTTTTCCCTCTAGTTTATTATTTTAAACATTTAGCTGAAAGCCATTACACAGTTTAAAGTTCAAAACATAATTTTTATAAAACATAAGATGCGGAAACGATAAATCCTCAGAAAAACCATATACGAGACGCCTGCCGTCACTGCTCCTCAATCTGCAAGTAAATAAAAACGGATATGAGTTTTGCATTCAAAACTCAGTACGGATGTCTTTTTTTTTTTAACTTTATCTCTTTTTTACTATTCAGTTGAACTCCTCTATTCGGACGCATAGGGTTCCAAACCCACTCTTGGGAATGACTTTCACCATTCCTCAAATTCGATCATTTGCGGAATACAATTTCGACCAGACTCGAATCATCTCAGAAGACCAAACTGCCTCATTGGGCCATTCGCCTCATCAGGCTTAGACTTGAGTTCCCCCATGGGTTCACCCATTCCAACTGCTCGAAGGGCATTCCTAATTATTCATATTAAATTGAGTACCCTCATGGGTTCACCCGATCAGACCCCCGTCGGGGCACAATTATTCAAACTCCCCGAAAGGCAATTATTTAGATTCCCCAAAGGGACAATAAATCAAACTCTCCGAAGGGAACAATAGCTCAGAGTCCCCGAATGGCACAATAACTGAGCAGACTCCCCAAAGAGCATAATAACTCAGACTCTTCGAAAGGCATAATAACATAAACTTTCCAAATGGTACATTTATTTCAACATATCTTTTCAGTTCAATTTCTTGCCTTTTGTTAAATTTTTCGGTCTATAACTACCTGATGGGATCACTTAAACTACGTCCATAGTTAGAATTTAAAAAATTTGAGTCAGACATGGTATGTCCACTTAATCTCTCCTAACCTGTGTGTGCTTCGATTGGACCTAATAGAGGTTGGGTCTGAATCCCAAACGTGAACCAAGGTCTAAGCTAGACCCTAATATGAGCAAAAGGTCTCCTCGAGGACTCTTGAGCTCAACATAAGTCCTTTCCCGGTCTCACTCGTACACCCAAGGCATTCTCTGCTTCTAGACTCCCGTTCCCAATCATAAGGTGCACTTAGTTCGAAGTAGACTAAAAGGTGAACTAAAGATCTCCCAGAGGTTGGTCCAACAAGGTTTCTCTAAACTTTTGGTCCTTTGGTCAAACCGTCACCAAGTCATGAATTTGGTGTAATTCCTCTTAATTAAGTTTATTACATTTTCACTCTTGCCCCTTTTTAATAAAATATGCAAGTATTACCATAGTGATCCAACCCTAATTGAGTTACTCAAATATTAAATAGAAACATATAACTATCATATAATAAACTTTCGATTTAAATCAACTCTAAAATCAATACAATTATATTTACCATAGTGATTCTCCTTAATTGATTTACACAAATATAAAATGGAAACACATACCAAACTTTCCATTTAAATCAATCATAGAATTAATACAATTATTATTATAGTAATTTATTCTAAATGAGTTGTACAAGACCAAAAAAAGAAAAAAATATATATAAAGTAAGTTTCAACAACCTTAGGTGCTTAGAACAATTATAAAATTTATGATATCTTCATCTTATTCGATCTCTTTATAAATAGTAATATTTCATGAAATAAACTAATACATGTGAACGATAATTAACCCCTTTAACCCCAATCGATTTTTACTAATTAAAACTCTAAGCAAAAATCCAAAATACACTTTGATTTAGCACTAAACAATTTATTAATTTTAAGTACACTCCGTTTCCTGAACGACACTTCTCATCGGCGTCATCCGTGAGGTACGTATGCCGGATGACGCGTTTCAGGCATCCAACGGATGTGAATTTCAAGCCATGAGGTTCCGAGTGCTTTTTTGTCGTATTCCCACGTCATGGCTCGTGTCCACTTGGCTACGAGCCATCTATGCATAGTGGCATGTCGCTATTCGCACGGCTTCACTGTGCACACCATACTGCCTAGAGGTAGAGATAAGGGTTGTCATAAGGAGGACTTAACATTGTGTGGGTCGTCATCATCGGGAGACGATCATCTTAAGGACGACAGACCGTGACCGCCTTCCTCTGTGTCGTTCCGCGATCAAGGAACAACACAGGAATCACGATCATGTTCCGGAATCGCGATCATAGTTCCAGAATCGCGATCGCGATCATGTTCCGTGATGACGACTCATACAATGATCGCGATCGTGTCGTTGGGGAATCGTGATCATGGTTCTGGAACCGCGATCGCGATTCCTGTGTTGTTCCGGAACCATGATCGCGTTCCGCGATTGCGCCGGTGGAATGCAGGACATAGTCAACATATTCGATTTTTAAAAAAAAAATTAAATATATCGAGTTGCAGGCAGTGTTTGTTGCTCACCGGACGAGCCGATGGGTTCCACCTGTAACTCCAAATCGGTTCCGGAACTCCATCCTCGCGGAACTCCTAATCGTCGCGGAACTCATCGTCGTGGAAATACATAATCGCAGAACATCATCGTCGTGGAACTCCAAATCGGTTCCGTCACCTCCGCGGAATAACGTACAATCGCGGAATCGAGATTCCGTTCTGATGCGGTTCCGCGATTGCGATCCGACGCGGTTCCGTCATCATGGAATCGCAAAATCACGATCCGTGAGTTCCGCGGAACCGTGTGTCCTGCGATTCCATCATCAGGGTAAGGTTGATACGGTAAGGTTTAGCACTCCACAGTCCACCTCAGCATGTGATTACGTCATCAGACACCCATTTCCTGACATAGGCGACGAACGGTGGAGCGGTTGGATGTGTATCCGTCACATGTACCTTACGAGTAGGTGTCGTTCCAAAAATGGGTCAATTTTAAGTATATAAAACCCAAAGGATATTTGTAAAATACCTCATTATTTAGCTCTACACGATTTACCTATTTCAAATAAATAAAATCCTATGAACACATGTAAAATACCCATTTAATTAGCCCAACTCAATTTCAACATTTTAATAAGAAAAAATCTTAAATCTTATAAAACATATAAAAATCGATTTTGTTGAAGCTACCTTAACATAAAAAAAAACGAAATCGAATTCAAATGGATAAGTCTATATAAATAGATGAAATAAATCTTATGAAACATAGAAAATCAATTTCATTCAACCTACCCTTAACATAAAAAAATAAAATCGAATTCAAATGGCTAAATCATTATAAATAGAAGAAACTTAATAAAAC
The DNA here is from genome assembly GCA_001185155.1 of Zostera marina. Taxonomy (NCBI): domain Eukaryota; kingdom Viridiplantae; phylum Streptophyta; class Magnoliopsida; order Alismatales; family Zosteraceae; genus Zostera; species Zostera marina. Next base: position 279,485 of record LFYR01000537.1, on the reverse strand, counting down.
CTTAATCGATTTCATCTTAAACATATATAAATATCCCAACAATTTTATCTAAAATATATCCACATTCAAACATCAAACTTAAAATCATTTACATCATTTAGAACACCTAAATTATGTATTCTTAAATATGTAATTCATTTTGATCTTATTTAACGAGTAAGAATATACGTATCTAAATCGATAATTTATGTTTAATCGACGTCCATTCACATTTTTAAACTTATGTGAAACTCAAATACAAATCCTAGTATGAAATAGCATTTTATTTCTAGATTCGAGGATCATAATTCAAAGATGAGAAGAAATCCGTACTTTCTTTCTTGATTTTTTCTTTTTTCTCCTAGATCCTCAAGAGTCTAACTTAACCTTCAATATGCATTAAGGGTCTCGTTGATTTCTTCTCCTACCTCTCTTTTTTATAGTGTTTCTTAAGGGTTTCCCATCCATCAATGATTTTACCTTTTTGTCCCTAGATTTAAAAGTCACCTAGGGTAAATCAGGATTTTTTTCCTTCCTTTGTAACTTCCTTTCTTTGAATTCATTTCTAATTTAATTGTCATTTAATTTGCAACTTAATTGCAAGTTTTAATTCAAATTATTTCAAAAACTTCTTTTTGACTTGATTAGGGCCAACTAATTAAGATATATATATTTGCCTCCACCTCTTCCCATTCCTAACCCTAGTCAACTTTATAGTTATAAATGATTCAATAAAAAATATAATAATAAAAATGATTGCTATGTTGGTTGACTAGATAAAAGTTATTGGAGAGCTTAGATCGAATCACCTTATTTAACTTTTATTTAGATAATTATTTTTACCTATTAATACTTAGTTAAATAATTATTTTTACTCCCTTACTTAATTAAACTCTTTTTTAGATAAATTTGCCTAAACTAACATCTGAGTGGATATGTTATTTGCATTTAAACCGTTAACAATTTTTGAGGTTGTTACATTCTCTCCTCTTTAAAAAAAGAATTTCGTCCTCGAAATTTTAAATATTACTTACCGAACTGTTTTGGGTAGTTTTTTTTCATTTGGCTCTCGTGTTCTCACGTTGCCTCATCCAGGCTATGGTATTCCCATTGTACCTTCACCATAGTACAAATTTGTGAGTGATGCCGCTATCTGTGCGTATTTTGCCACGAACTTTCGATAGTACCCTGTTAGGCCGAGGAATGCTCTTGTTTGCCTAACGTTGATGGGTTCCGGCTAATTGCTCACCGCGCTAATTTTTTCGGGGTCCGATCTCACTCCTTTGGTGGAAATTATGTGTCCTAAATATGCAAGCTCTTCCAACTCGAAGGCACATTTAGTTTCTCGGGCAAAAAATGAGCGTTGTCTTAGCAATTTGAACACAGTGATTAAATGACTTTGATGTTCATCTCGTGATTTGCTGTATACTAATATATCGTCAAAGAACACGATGACGAATTTCCTCAACCAAGGATGAAATAGTTGATTCATTGTGGCTTGAAAGGCCATCGGTGTGTCGGATAGGCCGAAGGGCATCGCCGTAAATTCGTAGTGGCCCTGATGTGTTCTAAATGCGGATTTTTCAATGTCCTCTCCGGCGATCATGATCTGATGATAACCTGCACAAAAGTCCAAATTTGAAAATACTGCCGCTCTATGAAGCTCATCGAGTAACTCGTCCATGGTGGGAATTGGAAATCTATCCCGGACGGTGATCGCGTTTAATTAGTGCCCTGTAGTCTACGCAGAAACGCCAACTTCCGTCTTTCTTTTTCACCAACAATACCGGTGATGAGAACGGACTTATGTTGTGTCTGATGAGCCCTTGGTTTAACATTTCGATTGTCAGTTTTTCAATTTCATCTTTCTGATAATGTGGGTACCAATATGGGTGGACATTGACCGGTTCCGATCCTGGTATAAGCGCAATTCGATGGTTTGTAGTTCGATCTGGTGGAAGGCTATCCGGCTCTGCCAAGATGTCTTTAAATTCTTTTAATACTTTCGCTAAACCCGGTACCGGTCTGGTTTCCCCTGGGTTCAAGTTTTCGCTTCTTAAATGGCAAAAGTACGCCACTTCCTTTCTTGCTACTAATCGTCGTAGCCCATATTTGGTAATCTCTGTTTCTGATAAATGAGGATCGCCTTGTAATATAATTTTTTATTTCCTTTTACGAATTCCATTGTTAATTCTTTATAATTTGTCGTGATTGCCTCTAATTTTTCTAGCCACTGAATCCCCAAAACAATATTTGCGCCACCTATAGATAGTACGAATAAATCTTCCACGATTACTGTGTTTTGGATGGTTATCGCGCCTCGCCTGCAAACTTCTTTACAAACTAAAAACTCACCACTTTGAATGAAAATATGGATTCCGACAAAGATTGTACATCGAACCCAAGTCGATTTACTACCGACTCCTGTATGAAATTGTGGGTACTCCCACTGTCGATGAGCACCAATAACGGCCGACCTTGTACCCACCTGTTAGCCTGATTGTGCGTGGATTGAATGTTCCCGCGAATGCTTGTAAATTGATTTTTGTGGTGGTCACTGACTCATTTAGATTTGTGCCTGAGTCTTCCTCCCCACTTTGTTCCAGAATTTCCACCAAGCAATCTCCTTCCGCGTCCATCCAGAATAGGCGGCCCTTGCATCTGTGTCCCGGTATATAGGATTCGCCGTAGTTAAAACACAGCCCTTTGACTATCCGCTCTTTCCGCTCTTCAACTATTAGCATCTTCTGCACTATTGGAACTGTTTTTGCTCCGGTTGGTGGATTTTTAATAAATGGCTCAGTATTATGACCACCACCTCTTCCCGGACTTCTGTGAGCCTCGTGTGCTTTAGCTAAAGCAAATGCCCGCCGAAGTATTGTTGGTTTGGCCAGGTTGAGCTCGCTCTTCAGCTCTGGTTTAAGTCCGCTAATGAAGAAGTTGATCAAGGTAGCTTGCCACCGATGCCATCTGCTGGATCTTGCATAACTCTTGCAGTTTGTCGCCCCAAATCTCTCTCATATGTTCTTTGAATCGTTCCCAGGTTGTTAGAAGATTGTTGCGCCGGAGCCCTCGTATCCAGGCCAATGCCCCTCGTGTCATGTGAAAACCCGTGATTTGAATTATGGAATCATCAAATATGCCATGAAATGTAAAGTATTCTTCAGCCTAGTAAATCCAGCCTTCCGAGTCGACACCAGTGAATTTCGAAAGGTCGAGTTTGATCGCGTGAGTGGCTCTCAATGCTGCATCCGCCTCCCCTGACCCCGCTGGCCTCTTTGACCTCTAATTGCTGCCTGTAAATTCTGTATCACTTCGGATAGATATGCGATTTGTTCTGCCAAATTCGCGATTGACGTGTCCTGTCCTCTTGTTACCTCTATCAAGCGAGACGTTTGATCCGTCAGTGCTATCCCCAGCTCCTTCCGAATTGTCCCCTTATGCCATTACCAAAATTGGAATTAACAAAAAAAAAACAGTTTGGAAATTATATGATTAATTTGATCTTGCTCCTCTATTGCGGATCCAATTAAGGCTTGGAATACGCCTTGTAAAATTGAAATTTTTAGAGTCGTTCCCGACTATGACAATCGCCGTCCTACGAGGGGGGTTATCCAGCTTAGAGAAAGCACCAATGTAACAAGGTACTCGTCAGAATCGACGAGTCGCCGGAGAAATCTTCCAGGATGGAAGCCGGAGGTTGGAGAAGAAATCTCTTTAGGGAGCCGGAGGGGGAATTAGACTGAACTTACACAAATTGGATATCGTTTACTGCGATCTCCTTAGTATTTATTCTCGTAGATTTCAAGTATTTGTCTGCCCTGAGGCAGTTACATTCAAGTCTATTATTACTAACTATTACTGATATTCTAACTTCATTAACTAACAACAGAATCAAGAATAATCAAAGTTGTTGTTCCTGGTCCCTCTCTTTATGCGAGATGTTCGCGCCCCAGTTGCAGCTCCGGACTTGGTCGGGCTGCCTCTTGCTTCTACTCTTTCCCCTGACTCTTCTTCGGTCAGGTCTAACTCTTCTCGTAGTCTAGCCACTACGGTCTGTAAATTCAGGTCTAACTCTTCTCGTAGTCTAGCCACTACGGTCTGTAAATTCAGGTTAATTGTTACACAGTCATAAACTGAGGCCCTAAGGTACATTTCAATGACTTTGTTTACAATCTCTGTTTGCCCATCGCTTTGTGGATGATATGCAAAAGTAAAACAGAGGGTAGTGCCACTTAGTCTATGAATTTCCTTCCAAAATCTTGATGTAAAGATTTTGTCTATGTCTGAAACTATAGTAGTAGGAAAATCATGTAGTTTAATTATATTCTGAACAAATAACTCTCTTCCGGACCGTTGGGGAAAAAGGGATGCTGGCGGCCAAGGTGCCAGATTATTTTTTCCCGACCGTTGGGGAAATTGGTCCTAACGGCCAGGCCACTAGTAACTTAAAATAGAAAAGATACCGGCGACCAAGACGCCAGCTAATTTCTCTCATTTACGAGGGAAAATTATACTGGCGGACTAGTGTAGGCCTGACCGCCGAGAGGGAGCCGTCAGTACTACATTGTTTTTTTGTAGTGATAGTAGCACGGAAATATAAAGGAAGAACCCCCAAGTAACAGAATTTTGAAAGTCTGTCTACTACTACCATGATAACTGTCTTTCCCTTGATTTTAGGTAAATGTATAATAAAGTCCATAAAAAGATCTTGTCATACACCTTGAGGAATAGGTAATGGCATGAGAAGTTCATTTGGCTTAGAATTACTAGATTTTGATTGTTGGCATATTATACATTCATCCACAAATTCTTTAATTTTTTTACCCATCTTCTGCCACCAAAATACATTTTTTAAACTTTTACCCTAAATTGGAAGAGTGAAACTCCTTTAAAATCATATTTATAGAGTCTAAATCGGAAAATAAGAATATTTTTCCTTTATAGAATATTTGTCCCCCCTTCTCATAATATTTATAGAGTCACGCATCGTGAGTTCCGTGGTTCCGTCATCACAGAATCATAGAATCACGAGTTCCGTGATCGCGTGTTACTAATCGCGAGTGTCCGACTTGAGATAAGGCACATACCTCTATCGCTAGGTGAGCTCGTAGCCAAAGGGTTCCGTGCCATGACGTCAGCTCAACCGGACGAAATCTCGAGACGACATTTGACCAAAGTCGGGACTGTGCGATAGCGAATTGACGTCATCGGATGAATGTACCGCACATGCGTGCCTTTCTAGAAACTGGATGAGTTTATTTATTTAAGTATTTTTGTAGTTTAATTATCTACAATTTTAGCAAAGTCTATAATAAGGTATTTTTTAATTTTGAGGGCTCAGTGAAGATTCCTTGCCCCCTAGTTTCGTAGTTACCAGAAAGTGTGACATTCACACTCATATGGAACGTAGATTCCCTCATCTCATGGCTTTGAGTAGAGAGATTTGGACACTAATATCGGACGAAATGGTCCTTGCATAGCTTCTTACCAAGTAGTCAATGACTTGGGGATGGGACTCGTTGACCAAATGTTGTAAGTCTACGCCCGACCTAAGAATGGATGTCTGCAACTTTAGAGGTAAGAAAACATAGAGAAAATATAGAGTTTTAGTTTCTCTTAATTTTTATTTAATCGATGACTTTTTTTTAATTAAAATTATCTGGTAATATATAAATTTCAAAACAAAAAAAGGTGTGATCACATGCGATCCATCCCACACCCTCTGCATTGATCCAGCCAAGTGATCTTACGGTCGTTTAGGCCTTCAATAACCTTTGGGGACTGACTCGATATTTTTTAAAACGAACTATGTCTCATCGTTCTTGCGTAGTGGGTCTTGGACAATGAGGGGTGAAAAAAGCATGGTGTGTTCCTGGCATCTTTTCCTTTTTTTAGGAAAACTCTGTCATCACCTTTTGATCCACTACATGTAAATGATTACTCATATCGTTTTTACTTTCAAAAGATGTCATTCTCCTAAGAGATAGATCCTCTTATGGATATGACTTTTTGGGTCATTTTATTTTCCACATCTTTATCTTCTATATGCTTTTTGATGAGTCAGAATTCTGTTTGTTGAATTCTAACCCACCATTAGCATAGATATTGAGGTTTTTTAATAGAAGTTCCTACCGAGTTTGAATTATAAGTAAATCGTACTAATACAAAAAATATCATTTAAGAACCCCTCTTTTGGGTTCTTACATGAGAACTTAATCTCTGTCCTTCGTTTTTTCGGACCAATCCTCGTCGTCCGTGATTTACCTGTTGCAACAGGTTATCCTTTCTTCATTTTCTCAATTAATTTATTCAAATTTCATTAATCTTTCCTTCACTCACGTAACATTTCATTTATGACATTGTTTGATTTGGATTTTTTTTTTAAAGCTGTCAACATTTTCCATTTCTACCTTTCTATCAAACATTCCGTTTTTGCATATTCTTCTTCATTTTTTTTCTCCCCGCGTTCTATCTCCCTCCTCCACCGGATTTTTTCAGATTTTCTTCCTCCGTTGTATCTCTGTCCCCCCTTCTTCCCTGCCGGAATGTTTATCGATTTATGCTTGTAATTTCTTTTCTACCTCTTACACTCTCTCTCTTTCCCTCCATTTAAAATTGTTTCCGTCTACCTATTTTCTAATTTTCTGTAGTTGATTGTCAAATCTCCGTCTACAAGAACTTTTCTTACATTGAATGATTATTTTCTTCCCCCATAGCATATAATGGCTTCTCCAACATCATTTGGCAATCAACATCGACCTACCAGTCTACAAGTTTCCCCCAAACACCAATTCAATTTTCGTGACCCCTCCTCCATATCGTTCACAACAGTTTACATACAATTTATTTTATGAATCAGAAACATCCAAATTTTAAGCACTTACGTCGTTACCCCTTTTCCGAACTCCCATAATATCTATTGTTCTTCGGCTAATATCTAATGTTACCTAGGTAATACATATTGTGCTTCTGCTAATATGTAGTTTTGCTATTATGACTTTCTGTACTGATATTTTTTAGTGTGTTTCTGCTACTACGGTGTTACGCTACTTTGTTGTATGCCTCCTTTTATTACGGTGTTACGCTACTTTGTTGTATGCCTCCTTTTATTACGGTGTTACGCTACCTTGTTGTATGCCTCCTTTTATTACGGTGTTACGCTACCTTGTAATATGCCTCCGCTATTATGGTGTTACTCTACTATGTAGTATGCCTCCGCTATTACGGTATAACGCTACTATGTAGTCTGCCTCTGCTATTACGGTGTTACGCTACTTTGTAGTATGACTCCGTTATTACTGTGTTACGCTACTTTTTAGTATTTCTCTGCTATTACTGTATTCCTCTGCGATCTTTCGGCCAAGTTCCTTGGTTATTTCACTTTTGTCGATCCCTCTTCATCCGTTCCTTGTCTCGTTGGGATATTTTTGCAAAGAGTTTCGTTCGTTGATTCTTGGTTGTTGCAAGAGGATAAGTATGTAAGGCAGTTCGCTCGCGAGCTTTCGGAGCTTGATCGTGTCTTTTATCATCAAATGCTCCAATTCTCCGCTCTTTCGAAGATCCGTTTTAGATGGGGCCTCAACCAGGCTGATGAGTTGGCAAAATTGAGGGATCAGGTCGGCCGCTTGACGAACGTCCTCTCGATTGTTACCCAGGAGCGGGATCGGCTGATGGAGGATGCCTCTAAAGTTTTCGAAGAGCATCGGCTTCACTTGGTCAGGGTGGTTTCGGAGGTCCAGGCTGCTTCTGAAGCCAAGGAGAAAGTTATTGCGGCTGCTGCCGAGGAGAAGGTCCTAGGGATTCGTGCTTGGCTTCGAGGCGCGCCTTTCAGAGTTGAAGAAAGATCATGTGACCGAGTGCAGGACTGTGAAACGCGTCGGTTTCTGAAAGGCTATGTGCACGGACGGGCCATGTGTACTCTTGTCCATCTGCCCCTTGTGGACCTTGTGGTACCTCGGAACATGCGGGATTAGGATGACTGGAAAGTGACGGGCGGTCCTAACTACTAGCTTCCCGTGGACATGAGCGAGGGCGAGGAGGAGAATCTTGAAGCCAACTTCCCTGAGTATACCAACCCTCCTCCTCTGGATTAGCGTACCTTGATGTGGGTGGAAAAGGGCCCACGATGTCTATCCCCCATCGCACGAAGGGGACGGGTGTCGTTACTGCTTACATCATGGTGGACGGTCATCTTTGGACGTTCGAATGGCGTTGACATTCGTCGCACTTGTCCACTATCTCTTCCGAGTCCTTTATTGACTCGGGCTAGTAGTAGCTTTGCCTGGCTATTTGTTTTTCTAATGCCCGTCCTCCCTGGTGGGCTCCATTCGCCCCCTCGTGGATGCTTCGGGCGATGGCCTTGCCGTCCTCTCGGGAGACGCATAGCCGGAGCGGGGCTTCCTCCGCGGCGGAACGACGGTACAACTTGCCTTGGGCTACCGCGAACCACACTGCTCGGTTTCTCAACTTTCTGGCCTCCATGGCGTCCGTTGGTTTTTCGCCTGTTTCGATGAACCTTATGATAGGGGTTCTCCAATCCCCCGAGGTTATCAGTCCACACATCGCTGCGCTTGTTCCCTGGGACCTCGTCGGGTGCTCTTGGTTTTTGATGCGGATCCATCTTCCTTCTGTTTTTCCCGGAGATGCCCTTAGCTTGGCTAGCATGCTTGCCTCTCCGTTGCTCTCCCTACCGATCTGGGTGATTTCCCACTCCTCAAGCCGTGCCAGAGCTGTTCGAGCTTCGGCTACATAGACCGATATAAAATCCTCTTTTGACACGAACTCGTCCCTGACCTGGTTTGTCACCAGCCGGGAGTCCGTGTGGAAGTGTACTTTGACTACACCGCGTGCTAGTATCAGTCTAATCCCTTACAGGAGGGCTTCGTACTCGGCCGCATTGTTGGTCGTTTGGAATTCGAAGTGGATCGAGTATTCGATCTTCTCTCCCGTTGGGGTTTTTATTACGACCTCCGTGGCACATCCTTACTTGCTGACTGACCCGTCGACGTGGGCCGTCCACCACAACTCCTCCGTTCTCCGGTGTTTCGTGGAGCGAGTTCGGTCATAAAGTCCTCTACTGCATGTTCCTTGATTGCCTTGGCCGAGACGATCTCTATGTCGAACTCGCTGAACTCCATGGCCCACTTGAGGAAGGTGTTTGGAGAAGAGAATGCATCAGACATGCTGACTAAAGTGGGTCTTCTTGATCATGGCTAGACAAGAAGGAGGCACTGGTGGTGTTAACAGTCTCCAAGTAGGAGATTGTTGAGGTTTAATTTATTGAGAGTTACAAGTATAGAGATTGTTGTAATTGGCCAATTAAATGGTCGGTTACAAGGCCAATTAATGAGTCATTATTTTGGAAATAACCCAAAATAATCCCTGTAAATAGCTACTCTTATATTAAACTTGTGTGTAAGTTGTGTGAGTTGTAATAGGGCTTAGACACCATCATTCTAGTGTACTATTGTAGATGTACACTATCATTGGGTGGAACCACGTAAAAATTCTCGTGTCCTATTATTTTCCCTACTCTTTCTTTTTTCTGTTGATCACTTTTATTCTCAACAGAATCTCAACCACATTTTCGCAAGAAGATCACTCTGATCTTAGGAAACGCTTAACAGATTTCACATTTGTCGAGGAGTGATCATTAGATCACTGTCAACTGGTATCAGAGCTTCGTTCGAAGATCAAGGTAGGCTGAGATAGGAGACGATAAAGAAATCAGAATCAAGAAACTTGATAGGAAGGATTTCAGGTATTGGTTAATACAGATTACAGACTACCTATATCAAAGGAATCTCTATCGACCTTTGAAGGGAGAGAAACCAGAGTCAATGTCTGATGAAGATTGGGAAGAGATGGACAGGACTGCTCTCGGGGTAGTGAAGCTCAGTCTGAGCAGATCTGTCACCTTGGCGTGTGCTGATGAGACCACCACTACTGGTCTGATCACCAAACTAAAGAGCATGTATGAAAATCCATCCGGCCAAAATCAAGTTTATCTTCTTAGGAAGTTGTTTAACCTACTGTTGAAGGAAGGAGATTTGGTCACTGAGCACATCAACATCTTCACTGCACTGATTGGCCAGCTATCCTCCATAAATATTATTTATGAAGACAAGCTGCAAGCCTTGACGTTACTATCATCATTACCAGACAGTTGGTCTGGATTAATTACATCTTTGAGCACTTCTGGTGAGACATGCATGATTACGTCATTCACTCCCAGCAACGCCCTTCAACAAGGACTAGGGTTCCGTCGCTTTATGCCTGACCTCCAGAGAGCTCCACGGTTGCGGAACAAGTGTCTACGTTAAATCCTCAAGTCAACACCTGAAAATCGACGATTGGGATTACCAAGTCGCCGATTCCAGAGGTGAGTCGACGAGTTAATACCAAGTTAGTCAGTTATGGTAGACTGACGACCTTGCTCCTAGGACTCACCAACTCCACCTCAGAATCGAAGACTCTCATACCTGAGTCGTCGATTCCCAGCCGTTACTTGTGGCTGACTCACACCATTATGGCACCTTTAACCGGGCGCCATAATGGTGTGGGCCCGGCTCATTAAATGGGAAACACCCCAAAGACCCTATAAAAAGAGGTCCTTAGGGGTCCTCCCAAAGACACTTCCAATTCACTTGATACACTCCACACCAGAGCACACTAAGGAGCCTGAATCGCTTACTCCCAAGCTGAGTCATCGATTCCCCTCCTCTCTGCAGGTATTTGACGTAGAGCGCGCGTCGTCGACTCCAAAACCTCTGGTCCTCCTCGCAACCCCGCGAGCCCCCTGGTAGCATATTACGTGCTTCATCAGCTGGCGTCGTCTGTGGAAATATCGAACTACGATATCCCGTCATACTCGCGAAATTTTCTTCGTAAAGTCCGGCTTGATTTCCCTTGGGAGATCGCTGACTTTGTTACAAGGAATCGTCGATTTATACCAGCAATCGCCAACTCCACCTAGTGAGTCGCCGATTCAGGGAATATTCTGCTAGCTAAGAGTGTTGTCCATGACTCGGCTCGAAAGAAAAATCACCTAAGGCTAATCGCCGACTCCACCTAGTGAATCGCCGATTCCACTTGGTTTTCTTTCGGGTTAGTTCGGTCAGATACTTGCGCTTCGGTTGAAACCCGCTTTTGTTGCTAATGACTTCCGAAAGACAAAAACACGATTACTCTTTGAGAAGAAAGGGTAAAACCCAAATGGGGCCTGGAGGGGAACAAACTGAGACCCCTCAACCTAACAGGCAAGTGGTGCTAGAAAGGTTTGAGGATGCTCAACCAAACATACCCTCTCAGGCACATTCTTTGCCTCCTGCACTGGAAGAGAGGTTGGTTAACTTTATGGATACCATAGAAAAAAGAGTTAACGACCTCGAGAAAACGATAAGCCACAAGACCATCATCCGCGAAGGAGCGGGTGAATCTGGGTCTTACTATTCTCCATCTGCGGAGAAAAAGAAGAAAGATCCAGTCCCTCCTAAAGCAAGGGTTGGACCTAGTAAGAGTCGCACTGACAAGACTCTTATGACACGGTTCGTGGAAGATCTCCGTCGGAAGCTGGCCAACGACCCAGTCGTCAGCAGCCCGATTGAGTTCCTGAGAATAAAAAATGCTCCTTTTCACGAGGACCTTTTGAAAGGATCCTTTCCACCAACCTGGCAGGTACCCAGGATTGAAGCGTATGACGGTTTGAGTGATCCAAAAGATCACATTAACCTCTACCTTAATATCTTGGAACCGCAGACCACCGATAACGGGTTGATGTGTCGGGCATTCCCCGACAATCTCAAGGGCAGCGCTTATCGGTGGTTTTCTGGTCTGCCAACTGACTCAGTCTCCAGCTTCGCGGACCTCTCTTCAAAGTTCATCGCCCAACGTGTGGGGATCGGATGATCAGAATAAAACACAGTGCCAACGCACTACTGGCACTACGACAGAACAAGCTGTCTCTGAGGGATTACACGATTAAGTTTACTTCGATGATGACAGAAGTGAAAGACTTAATCCCAAGTCTGGCCATAGCGGGATACATAAGAGGGTTGATACCCTTCTCCTCCATGGCCCAGAATCTGATGCTCCATAAAGTGGAGACCCTGCCCGATCTCTTCGAGCGAGCTCAATCGTATATTGAGGTGGAAGAAGAGGACGAAAATAAGCTAACGGAACTTGAGACCACTAGCTTCAAAAAAACAAAGTTCGAGAAGAAGGGGTACAACGGAAAGAACAATTTCTGTGGCACCTCTAATAGGTACACCGACAATGCGGCTAAAACCTTTAAGAAGGAATGGAAGCCCAAACATGACAATAAGGTGTACCAAACCTCGACCAAGTAGTCGCCAAAGGGTGCAACCCAACCATGGAGGGATTGGACCCCGCTAACAATCAGCAAAGGCGAACTGTTTGAAAAGCTAAAGAACCGAGCGGATCAGCCCGCTCCTCGTTCTTTAGACCCTGCAACCAAGGGTAGTCGCAAGAAAGGTGGAAAGTACTGCAAATTCCACAAGGACAACGGCCACCTGACGGACCACTGCAGGGAGTTCTCGGGCTATTTCGAGCAATTGATCTCAAAGGGAGAACTTGGCAACTTTGTCAAAGGACCCCGAGGACGGGACAATTGCAAACCTGACCCGAAGGGGAAGCGTCCACGCTCTCCTTCGTCAGATAGCGACGAACAGGAGATATTTGGTGGTGGCTCCGTTGGCCAGAACAGGAGATATGCCCGGAAGGTGCTGATATCACAATCAACACCTCTGATATCACAATCAACACCTCGAGACAATGGGAAGCGAGTCCGCGAAAAGAAGTCAATATACTTCTCTGAAGAAGACCTGGACGATGTCCTGCAACCTCACGAGGATCCACTCGTGATCCAAGCAGACATCGGTCCACTTCCCGAATCGAGATGATGATTGTCGACAACGGCAGTTCTGCGGACATCCTCTACATGGACACCTTCACCAAGATGGGTCTTAAGAAGGAGGATCTATCTCCTTGCAAGGAAGCCATCTACGAGTTCACTAACATCGCTGCCCTAGTGGCTGGTGTTATTGATCTGAAGGTCTCCATCGGTTCCCGACGAGGGAGGGTTAGTCGGGCATGCCATTTTATAGTTGTAGAAGTAGAATCCACTTTCCACAGTATTTTCGGATAACCCTTCATCCATGGGATCAAGGCAGTCTCGTCTTCTTATCACCAATGCATACGATACCCAGTCAAAGGGTTCGTCGCAACTGTCAAAGGAACACAAAAAGATTCTAGACAAGGGTATAAGAAGGCAACCCAGCTGGTCAAACTGAACAACATGCTCGTCCATGCCCCACCCGACATTGGGAAGAGGGAAAAATTACAACCCGTGGACGAGACTGAGGTGTTCCAGCTGGAGGGGGGACATGTGGCATTAGGAAAGGGGCTATCCCCTGACTTAAGGGCCAAGCTTGTGACTGTTTTAGAGGAGCACTAGGACAGGTTCGTTTGGGAGGGTGAGGCACCGACACAGATTGCACGTCAAATCGCGACGCATAAATTCAATGTCGACTCATCCATCCCAGCTCGTCGCCAAAAGCGTCGAGTACTCACTTTTGACAGGCGAAAAGCAGCCAACAAGGAGATATCCAAGTTTCTGAATGCTGGACACATTCGAGAAGTTCGATATCCAACTTGGCTGGCTAACCCCGTCCTTGTCAAGAAACCCAATGGCCAAGGGTAGTATCACTTGGACACCGGAATGCGAGGTCGCGTTTACTAAGTTAAAAGCGCATATGTCCTCGCTTCCAATACTGACATCACCCAAGGATGGGGAACGTTAGGACTTGTTCTGGCCATTTACGGGAATCGTCGATTCGCAGGAAAATAAACTGGGGAATCGGCGACAGAAGGATCTAGCTAGGGTTTTAGGCAATTGGAATTGGAGAAAGTGAAGTGAGAAGTGAAAAGAGCTCACCACTATTTATAGCCCCTGAGAAAATTGCAAAAACCCCCCAGAAAATCCAGAAATTGCAAGGGAAGAGGTCGGAAATTGATCTCCAAATCCCTGAAATCACGCCGGAGTCGACGATTCCATAGGGGAATCGCCGATTCCGGACACTTATTTGCAAAATTTGGCAGATATATTTCTTTATTTGGAAAATTTGCAAATATTCTCCAAATATCTCGAGGATCTTCTAAGAGATCTGACAGTTCTCAAGAGTGGCCGATTGGGAAACCCAATCGCCGACTCAGGGTAAACATCAGCAAAACTGCCTCACGAGCATGTTTTCAGGAGGGAGTATCACAAACTCTCTCCGGCACTTCTGTCACTTCGGCCAGAAGTCGTCACATTTCGGAGGAGTATCACAAACTCTCTCCGACATCAGAGTTCAAATCTAGGGTTGTAATAAAAAATTACAAATCTAACCCTCGAATTCCGAATATTTACATCTTATTGTTTGGATTTGTTATTCGCGCTATTTTTTACAACTCTGCGTTAATTTGAAGATATAAATTATTCGTAAATTTAACCGACGACTGAACTACGATTCGTACGACCAAGCTTACGCCCAGAGTGGCTAAGATAGGGTTAGCAGAGTCTAACTTACGTCCAGAGAGGCTAAGTTACGACTTGTGAATCTAGTTTCGAGGCTAGGCTACAATTTAAAGGGTGATTTATATGAAAAATTAACACAGAAAAAACAAAAGAGAGCTCATTGACAGTCAAAATAAAAAGATTACAAAATATTTCGGAAAATTACTCATTCCAAAAAAGTATATGTCACAATGACATGATTCTCGAGGGGGAGTATCACAAGCTCTCCCAACACTTCTGTCGTTTCGGCCAGAAGTCGTCACATTTCGGGGAGAGTATCACAAACTCTTCTGACACTTCTGTCTCTTTGGCCGAAAGTTGTCGAAATTGAGCACGGTAAATTTGTCGCTTCGGCCAGATTTACCAAGGATTCATTCGAGCAAAGAAAGGACATCGCGAAAGGTAAAATCGCGCGGTAAGTTCAACTGATCAATAAAAATATGTGTTTTGGACTGATT
Organism: Zostera marina; assembly: GCA_001185155.1. Classification (NCBI taxonomy): domain Eukaryota; kingdom Viridiplantae; phylum Streptophyta; class Magnoliopsida; order Alismatales; family Zosteraceae; genus Zostera; species Zostera marina. The sequence goes on along the minus strand of LFYR01000537.1, from coordinate 264,470 downwards.
TAGTTGTTTTGCAGAATATTTTCTTTTTTGCAGGTATGATTCTGTCGCTTTGGCCAGAATCCGGTCTATCTTGTCGTTTTGGCCTCAATAGACCAGAGATAATTTTGTCGCTTTGGCCTCAATGATGGGTCCACCGTCGTTGCGGACATAAATCCTCTTATGGAGCATCAGATTCTGGGCCAAGGAGGAGAAGGGTATCAACCCTCTTATGTTTCCCGCTATGGCCAGACTTGGGATTAAGTCGTTCACTTCTGTCATCATCGAAGTGAACTTAATCGTGTAATCCCTCAGAGACAACTTGTTCTGTCGTAGTGTCAGTAGTGCGTTGGCACTGTGTTTTATTCTGATCATCCCCACACGTTAGGCGATAAACTTTGAAGAGAGGTCCGCGAAGCTGGAGACTGAGCCAGCTGGCAGACCGAAAAACCACCGATAAGCGCGGCCCTTGAGAGTGTCGGGGAATGCCCGACACAACAACCCGTTATCGGTGGTTTGCGGTTCCAAGATATTAAGGTAGAGGTTGATGTGATCTTTTGAATCACTCAAACCGTCATACGCTTCAATCCTGGGTACCCGCCAGGTTGGTGGAAAAGATCCTTTCAAAAGGTCCTCGTGAAAAGGAGCACTTTTGATTCTCAGGAACTCAATCGGGTTGTTGGCGACTGGGTCGTCGGCCAGCTTCCGACGGAGATCTTCCACAAACCGTATCGTAAGAGTCTTGTCAGTGCGACTCTTACTAGGTCCAACCCTTGCTTTAAGAGGGACTGGATCTTTCTTCTTTTTCTCCGCAGATGGAGAATAGTAAGACCCAGATTCACCCGCTCCTTCGCGGATGATAGTCTTGTGGCTTCTCGCTTTCTCGAGGTCGTTAACTCTTTTTTCTATGGTATCCATAAAGTTAACCAACCTCTCTTCCAGCACAGGAGGCAAAGAATGTGTCTGAGAAGGTATGTTTGGTTGAGCATCCTCAAACCTTTCTGGCACCACTTACTTGTTAGGTTGAGGGGTCTCAGTTTGTTCCCCTTCAGGCACCATTGGGGTTTTACCCTTTCTTCTCAAAGAGTAATCGTGCTTTTATCTTTCGAAAGCCATTGGCAACAAAAGCGGGTTCCAACCGAAGCGCAAGTATTGACCGAACTTAACCTGAAAGAAAACCAAGTAGAATCGGCGACTCACTAGGTGGAGTCGGCGATTGGCCTTAGGTAATTTTTCTTTCGAGTTGAGTCGTGGACAGCACTCTTAGCTAACAGAATATTCCCTGAATCAGCGACTCACTAGGTGGAGTCGGCGATTGCTGGTATGAATCGACGATTCTTTGATACAAAGTCAGCGATCTCCCAAAGGATATCAAGTCGGACTTTGCGAAGAAAATTTCGCGATTACGACGGAATATCGTGGTTCGATATTCCTACAGACGGCGCCAGCTGATGAAGCACGTAATCTGCTACCAGGGGGCGTGAGCTGATAGACTTGCTCTTGCAGCTACCGTTGGCTCTCTTGCAGGGCGGAGACCAGCTCAATGAGTTTTGTGTTCTCCCGCCTGCCCTCTTTCTTCACGCGTTCTTCCCGGTGGTGTTTGTCGCGTCCCCTCCTTTCTCTACTCTCGGTGATGGGGACCTGCTCGGCCTTCTCCTCCTGTGCCTCTTCTCCTCTAAGCGCAGCATTTCCTCCTAGACCCTTAGTGCCTCGGCGCGACGCTCTCTCCTGTACGACAGGGTGGACTCGATTCTGTCTGAGTTCTCCTCCGGCATGTCTGGCCACGCCGTCTTCTTCATTTCTGGGGTCCTATCCAGCTCTCGGCGTCTTTCTTCACGATGGCTCAAGCTCTCTTCTCTGTGAAAGCCGCTTCCCGTAGCCATCTTCCTCCTTCCGCCGGCTGTTGTGTTCGTTTCATGTCAGGTTCACCACTGATGGTGTGTGGGCTCGTCGGTGAGTACTCACACACACAACTCTCTCTACTACTCTCTACTCCGATTATCAACCCCTCCCCTGTTGGATCAGGGGAGGTATTTATAGTGTTACCCTAGGAAGGCGGCCCGCAAGCTTCCTAGGCCTTCCCCGGTCCAGCCCATTCGTGTGGTTGGGTCCAAATGCTTTTGGTTCGGTCCATGGTACCAACAAATATAATACTTTAAATTTGGCCAAAGAAAGAAATTATGGCGTACACTCTCTCCCACTTCAAGAGATGATATTCTCCAAAATGCAATCAAGATCACCGACCTAGGTCATAAGACCCAAACGGACGGAATATTCACCTCAAATACCCTCACAATTTCTCAATTCTCACCCCTATTTGCAAGAGATTGATATTTTTTTATTTGTAAAAAAAATTGATTTCATTGTATAATTGTACCATGTCATTTCTTAGACTGCTTTTCACAAATCATCTTAGAATTAAACACCAACGAAAGATTATTATCATCATTACACATCCTTTTCAAACTTCAAATATAAGAAATAAGAGATGAAATTTAATAATCTTAGAGTTAAACACCAACGAAAGATTGTTATACATGCATTTCAAATTCCAAATATAAAAAATAAAATATATTAAGAAAGTATATTTTTAATCTAATAAATTAATTGGCAAAAATAATAGTTAAGTGACCTCTTCTATCAAGCTTCAAGCCCCAATATTTTCAATTTCAACGCTCTTACTCACCCTCTTCACTATCCCAGCAATTACCTAATTTTGAGATGTAGATCGTAAGGAAAACAAGAAACAAAATGCAGAAACAAGATAAATGGCCATTTTTGTTTACCTTTCCTGGTCCTAACTCGTAGCTTTTTTTCAGGCCATTGTCAATAAGAGTCTTAATTGTTGATTCCCATTGAACAGGAGAAGTTACCTTTTTCATTCAAAATTATAAAGCTCATATTAAACATGATACTCTTATAGTTTAGTAAATCATAAGGGTAAAAACTACCTGACGCGCCAAAATCTTCCTGATGGAGTCAGGATCAGAATGTGATTTTGCGTCCACGTTAGATATAACAGGTATCTTGGGGGTTATGATCTCTGTTTCAGACAAGGCAGCTTCCAATCTTGAGACTGCTGGTTCCATGAATCTTGTATGAAAAGCACCAGCAACAGCAAGGCGAACCTAATACGAAATATGTTAAATTAGCACGCCTTAAAAAACAAACCAAGAATTAGATAAATCAACAAAAAAGGTACATGCTTCCATTAAATACTAACCGTCATCCGGGCCTTAAACGACTTTGCCTTTGCTTCCACAGCTTCAATTCCTTTGACACCCCCAGAGACAGCATAATTTCCCTTGTCACGCAACAAACATTTATTAATACCAAAAACACACAATGTAAATTAGTTTGCTTATATTATTACATTAAATTTACCGGACATAGAAAGTTGGCAATCTGGACTCTATTATCTTCATCAACATCCTCATTAGCCGCATCGCATAATAACTGTACTTTTTCTGAGTCTAATCCTATAATGCTGACCATTGCACTCTGTGCGGCATCTGAAGCATTCTGCATGGCTTCTCCTCTCAATTTAACAAGCTTGAGTCCATCTTCAAAACTATTAAAAAAAATAGAAAGCAATTTAACAGATTTACTTTGACGGAAACAAGATATCAGATAACCAGGCCAATCTACATAGCAGATATATAGAATAGTAAAAATACTTTTAATAGAATAAAAAATAATAAATGATGTCTTATATCTTCAAAAGAGAAAAAGGTAATAAAGAGTACCTGAAAGCTCCAGCAAATGCAAGAGCTGTATACTCTCCTAAGCTTAGTCCACAAGTGACATCAATTAAATCAATTATGTCTTGGCCTCCATCACGGGCACGGAGTACTTCAATGGCAGCCATGCTTGTGACATAGATTGCTGGCTACAACAACAATGCATCATGATTCATTTTCAAATAATATGATTCAAACTTAAATGGAGCAATGCTATACTCCGTACGAAGCCTTCTTGACTGTGAATTATGAAAAACACAAACTTGAATTTGATACAGAAAAAAAACTCAGAATATGATCTAATTCAACACAGATAAACATATGGAGGATATGAGTAGAATAAAAAGGAGGGGTATTCAATAAAAAAAAATATTGGGGGAAATAGAAGATTTGGGTAAAATGGTTAGAGGTAGAAGATGATTAAATAAAAAGGGTTTGAAAAAGTATGAGATTTTGATTAAAAAAAATCACTCCACGTCAGAACCAAAATGCATAGATTTTTTATGGGTTCTTCTTCTTCTCCTCCTCCTTTAACACCCCCAACCCCACTTAAAAGCTGAACTACACCTCTCTATAACTGACTAGATTGAGGAATCTTATTAACAATGTTAACCATTCAAATGAACCTGCCTAAAAACTAATAAAATGAGTCATAAAATATGAAAATCCTAGAGTACGTTACCTGACTTATTACAGTTGAATTAAGTTTTTCTTTTGGTCCATTAATGCAAGCATCCAGAAGATCAAAGCTGTACGAAAAATTAAGAATGAAAAGAATATCGTTATCAAAAAAGTATTAGTTACATTTATTTATATCGATTAAAGTTAAACACTAAAAATAAATGAAACTTGATGAGCAAAATAGATGATCCACTAATGAGTAGTCTTAACATACCCAAGTATATTATTTGCTCTCTGAAATAAATCAGCAGCTGCTGGTACACTTTGAACTGAAGCTCCCATTCCTACTGTCTGAGCACCCTGTATTATTTTGAAAAAAATCATCTATTCATGAAATTATATTTTCCAAAAATAGAAACGATGTAATAACTAACTACTTTTTTAACGTTGAAGTTTAGTACAGGATATCTGATTCACTTCTGTTTAATTATTTAAGTAGAATTTTGAGTCAGCAAAGATGATGGTACATTTTGAAAGAAAGAAAAAACTAGTCAAAATGCAATTAGCTTATCCAACCATTAACATCGATCTAAAAAATATAATACCTTTTTCTAAAACGCCAGCGTATGATCATAAGGTTTAAGTAGTCAATTGAAGGGAAAAAATCGTTCTTTTTTTTTTGTAATTTATACAACTTTAGCTTTGAAGCGATATCACAAAGTTTTCATTTTAATGACAAAACCAATAACAGAGAGTTCTGGTCAATTCCTTTATCTGTAGACTAGAATTATGGTACGGAACATACGTTATACCAAATTATGACTCGCTGTTCACATTGAATGTTTCCAAAAAACTTAAATTTTGTCAGCCTTCTTCCTAATCAAAATAATCCCTACTAACAAGGTAAAAATAAGCCCAATTACATCCCTAAATTTTAAATTTGCGCGATACCTGTCCAGGAAAGAGAAACGCGTGATTAGGCTTGTAATCCTTGAAGAGTAAATCATCTCCGGCACTAATGGAAGAAGAAGCCTTAGACGGAGATCCAACGGAGACGCTACTCATAGAGACAACATAACTCCTCGATCTCAATGGAAATCCCTTCCGGAACCGCGATCTTCCACCTGAGATCCGGATCTGCGACGGATTGAAGAGAGTCGTGGAGGAGCTCAACATCTGGGAAACCCGACGGAAGAAAATAGGGGGGGGGGGAATGTGAGAGTCAGCGATTAGAAGTGTGAAGATGACGACTGAGAAGGAAAGAGGGTATTTATAAACGACTAGACGGAGTGAACAAGATCGGGAAACAGTTAGTGTGATTGTGCCCGTTATTTTATATTTTTTTATGCAAAAGTCCCTATAAAATTAATAATAACATATATTTCTAATTTGGTAATAATCGCAAATTACCAAATTTCGCCAGAGGTCTATCATTCTGACAAAGGACTTGCCCCTTCAGGCCTTCACATGTCAAGTTACCACTCACAAGAACAATCCGTACGTAACGCACGTGCTACTGGTAAAAAGAAAAAGAAAAAACCACAGTCGGAGGAGCTCCGGCAAGACGGTCGGCCGGCCGTTTTTAATTAATGATGAGAAATTACAGTAGCATTTGTAATGGGATGATCTCTCCGGCCAATCCCTCCCTCCTCGACCAACCTCTTTAACGACAACAGATTACACCTGACAATTGTCTCAACGAAGAGCATCGTATCCTCCTTCGTGTTCCCCTCGGGAATATCAACCACGTAGCTCACCACAACCACGACGGCCCCACCACCACCATCGTCACCGATGACGCTAGTCACCGATCTGTAGTTAGCCAACCTATGCTCCCCCCCAATGACACGGAAACTGATCACATGTTTCTCCTCGTCGAGAATCTCCAGCCTCTCTGTGCTGGAAACGGCGGGGAGTCCGGATACAAGCCGCACTTCTCTGATCGCGCCGGGGGAAATCTGCATGGACGGGGTGTGGGGGGTTAACAAACGGCAGTCTTTGATGAAGTGATTATATAGTTGGGGTTTGTCGAAGCGACGGAGGATGGACCAGACGGCGAGGGATGGAGCAGATATGGGTTGGAGGAGGAAAGAGCAGCACTGGTGGACGGTGGTGGAGTGGATGTGGTGGTGGAGATGGGATGTTGATAGGAGTAGAAAGTTGTTGCAGCATTGACCTGACATTAATGTCGTCGTAGAATTTGTACTGGTGGTGACGGTTGTCGGAAACCGGCCGTGATGGGTGAAAAAGTTAGCTTTTGGCCGGGAGAAGGGGCTCATGCTTCCTGTCTAGAATATCCAACCAAGAATAAAGTCCATTTTAATGTTATTTATAAAATTTCACAGCAAAACGGGTTACCCATCGTCAGGCTTAATCTCAACCCTTCATATTTAATCGAATGATGAAAAATAGTTTAAGTAATCGAATTGATTAAAATTGGGTCTGATGTAGACTACAGAGATATTAAAATACGTAGTATAAGTCAAATAATTTAAGAACTATTTAAAGAATTTACAATTAAAATGGATATAATGGTATTAGCTATTTTTAACTATCACTATTTAAATTATGTTGAAGTATTAGAGATTTCCACATGCCTAAGCTATCCATCGGTCCCGCTCGGATATCTGGAATCCAGATAATACCTAGATAATCCGAGCGAGTAAAATTCGAATATAAAAATCCGAATCCAGATAAATTTTCGAATATTCGAAATTATAAAAATATAAAATCACCCTTAATAAAGTTAATTAATAAACAATTAATCACCCTAAAATCCTCATAACTGAATAATCCAGATATCCGAATCCGAAATTATCAATCGAATTCGAATTTTAACTGCAAATATTGTAGATATTTGAATCCATCCGGATAATTTTCGGATATCATTTTCGATATCCGAATCTGGATCTGAAATTCGGAATGAATAGATAGAATTCGAAAACGAATACGAATACGAATTTTGGTATATCATTTACAGACTTACACATGCCCATCGTTGCAACGATGTAACAGTCCACATGTTGAAATATGATATTTTTTGTGCTCTACATGGAAACCTTTCAGAATCTCTCCTCTTTAAATCATGTGTCTGTAATCTCAATTGCCTCCTTTAACGGACGGAATTGGGAGTAAAAATTATACTACCGATGTAGGTACAAACAGATAATCAGGGAGCCATTTTTATCGATCGCCAACAATCCAATCTGTCACAGTAAGATGAAACACGTCGCAATGGATTTTCACTTCGTCTGAGAAAAATCCGAACAAGGAGTTCTAAAAGTAAGTCACATATCTGGGAAAGAACAGCTCAGCTCGCCAACTTACTGACGAAGCCGTTACCATTGAGGCTATTCAAGCAGGTGGTTAACAAACTTGTCGGACTCTGCCCTACAGTTTGAGATGGAGTATTAGAGTGATTCAGTTAGCATAATTCTGTTAATTAACAACTATAAATAATAGTGAAGATTGAACAATCAAAGTAACATTTTCATTGAATTGTTTACTGAATACAATTCACTACTGTAATTGGGTTCATCGTCTCCAACAAACATCGTCAGCATATGGTAGATGTGCCTCTGCCGTCATTCCCCCAATAAATCGTTCATTAGAAATTGACACTAAAAATAAGGGAAATTGTCAAAAGTATCCACCTAAGGTTGCTTTAAAGTTAAAAATAGGGAAGGTTTCAAAACTACCCACCTAAGATGGTTTGGTGGTCAAAAATAACCACCAAGCCTAGTCATTAGGTGGTTAGGGTATGTTAGGAAACAATTTTTCCTAATTTGCCCTCATTAATTATATGACCCATTGGTATAACCCAACAACTCGTTGCGATGACCCGTCCTAATACCCGTTCTTCCTATACACTTCTTCCTCCTCTCCTCTCTTCAATCTTGAGCTTCTTCTTCTTCAAAACTCAAAATAACGGGCAGGTTCAGTCTGTCGACGATTTAGTCATGCTTCTTCGGCTCCGGAGATCCTAAATTTTGTCAGTACCACTACTTTTAGATGGGTTTCCGACAGGAAGTGGATTGAGAGGAGATGAGGTGGTGTTGGGTGTGCTGAAAAAAATTCTTGCGTTCATCGGCTCCGGAGGTGTTGGACAAATGGGTAATCTGGTTCAACTCGATCTCTCCAGCTGCGGTCTTACTGGTGAAATTCCAAACCAGTTGAGAGATTTGAACAAACTTCAGATGCTGTTCTTGCATACCAATCTTCTCTCCGGAAGGATTCCGGTGAGTTTGGGTAATCTCACCGGACTGGTCTCACTGGACCTCTCCAACAATGCACTCACCGGAATTCTCCACGCTTCATAGACTCTCTTTTCTGAATCTCTTCGTTAACAGACTCCATGGGTAAATCCCGGAATTCTTCGCAACATTTCCCGAGTTGAAGATTCACCAAAGAATTACCGAAGAATCTCGGGTCAAACGGAAAGTTGCAGATGCTTGACGTATCTTCGAACAAGCTCACCGGAACGATCTCATCTAATCTCTGTGCTTCGAATCGGTTGAGAGTGTTGATCCTGCTCAATAATTTTCTATTTGGGTCTATTCCAGAGAGCTTGGGAAGGTGTTCGACCTTGGTCAGAGTGAGATTGGGGCAGAATTACTTGAACGGGAGTCTTCCGACGGGGTTTCTTTACCTACCCAAACTAAATTTGGTCGAGCTCCAAAGAAACTACCTCACCGGAACGTTTTCGGAGAATCCAAATCCAAATTCTAACGGTTGGTCATCGTCGTCGGAGTTAAAGCAACTCAATCTGTCCGACAACCTCTTCAAAGGTGCCATCTCCGTATCCTTCTCAAAATTTTCTTCTCTGCAAACTTTACTTCTGAGAAACAACCGGTTCGAAGGTCCGATACCGGCGGAGATCAGCAAGTTGCGGCGTGCCATAAAGCTTGACCTCAGTAGAAACACGCTTTTGGAGGTGATTTCTTCGGAAATTGCTCTCAGCTCTCATACTTAGATTTTAGCAAGAACAATCTCTTCGGCCCAATTTCGGAAGCAATAACCAGGCTTGGAATTCTCAATTACCTGAATGTGTCGTGGAATCACCTCAACGGTACCGTGCCGAAATTGTTCGCCGGGATGAAGAGCTTGACGGTTGTCGATTTCGCATTCAATGATCTCTCCAGCATCCTTCCCGACACGGATCAGTTCACTTACTTCAACGTTACTTCACAGAAATCCTAAACTTTGTCAGGTACTGATACCAGATCTTGTACCTACTATCTCTGATGAAATGAGGAAAGAAGACGCAGATGGAGACAAAGATGAAGACGCAAGAGGGTTGGAAGTATAAGTGGAAGGGAGGACGTCGATGGGTACGTTTGGGGGTTATTCTGCCCGTTCATTTTTCATTTCTGCCCGTTTTTTATTACAGTGGCACATCCGTAAATTTGATTTAATTATAAGGGTAATATTGTCATAAAATGTGTAGGTGGTTATTTTTAACTCCCAATCTATCTTAGGTGGGTATTTTTAACATTTTTCCTTAAAAATAACCACCTATATTTTTTATGACCATTTTACCCTTAAAATTATTTAAATTTTCATTGATGTGTCATTATTATTAAGAAGATAATGGGTACCCGTCGTTCTCCCCCTCCTAACAACCTATAATTTTGCCGTTGTGTTTACACATGACGTCCATGTAAGCACCGTCCTCCGGGTTGCCACAACTGGAACTTGTAAAGAGGAGTTGGCTCTGCTCTGAGTAGATTCCCGGGAGAGTATCTGAGTGGCATCTCCGGTACAATGATGTAGTTCTCCGTCATAGGAAAGAAATGGACCTAACCGGCCGATGATGAACTGCCAGAGCAGTCCACTCTCCCAATCACCTTTCTCTCATTACTCCCGACCTCCATTCTCACTGCGAGATACCATAGAAGGTCGGGGATTAAAGTAAGAAACTCACTCTCCGTCATCACTGAATGTGCAGAGTGGATTAACCCACCAAATTCATCGTAGTATATAATCCTGTAAGGGTAGGATAAACAACTAAACATGGAGAGCAGTTGATTTTTGTGCATTTGTTGATGTATTTATTTATGAGAAGAGCAGCTATATAATTCATTGAAGGCATCAATAAATTTTCATTATTGATAAAATACGACATAGCTGGTTCAAAAATACGCTTATATCAATTGAAGTTCATGTGATCTAGCTCTGTAAATCTATCATCTTAAGAGCTTGTCAGTGTGAACTATGAAGTGAGAGTGTATGAGGTTTTATTTACTGCTATTCATTCATTTCATTGTTCTTGACTTGAGCAGCAGGCATCTAACCTAGCAACAGACTTGAAACAGGTTATCAGATATGAGTAAAACCAACGGAATTAACTAATGAAAACACATCCTAGGTGGTTAGTTTTGACCCTCATCTAAATTATAAACCCAAAGTCAAAACCTAACCAATTCCACAAGATGTAAATGAAGGGAAGCTGTGTGGTCTAAGTCATGAATAATATTGAAGAATCAACAGACTTTTTTCAACTGTTAAGATTCCTGGCTATAAAAGACATGCATTGATTGATGTGATTGATGGATCCATGGAAATAAAGAAGACAACTCACTGATGAAGAATTCCAGCTTGGGTCTTTAGGATTTTAGAATTTTCTCTCTTTTTATCTTTAGGGTTTTAGGTAAATGACTCAAATTTTTCGGACTCGGCTAGATTTTTGTAATCAACTTGGGTTTTAACGGGCCAAGTTAAATCCAGGATCCAGCTCTAGAAAATAGAAGAGTATAATAGAGAATATTAGTAGGGTTAATTATAAATTCTACCCGAGAATTTTATGTATTAAGTAATTAAAGAAAGTTGACTAATTTAAGAAAGTCAATTTTATTGATGGCATATGTATTACACGTCCTAAGAATAAGGTCACGTGATTACTTGGTCACGAAGTAAATAATGTCCGCATACGAACATCTGGCACCTTTTTGATCCATCTTTCAACATCGGACGGCAGGAAACCATCAACGTCATCTCGATATTTTAAATCCAGAATTCTTTTTTCAGGACCCAATCTGCCTGTTTCTCGAAGTTTCCAGATTATTTTATTTTGCTTCAATACCAAGCTTTCTCTCTAACCTCACCATATTCAAGAAACAGAACCCTAGAAGAACGACAAAAAAAATCACGATGACGATGTTGATCGGAGTTTCGTCTGCTGCGACGATGATTCAACCGGAAAGGTATGTTTTTCTCTTGTTTCTTTATGTCTGATGCTCTCGTCGACGACGGTTTAACTTAATTTTGAGTTTTTGAAGCTCCCTCCCTCCGATTTCATTCTGAACTTTTTAGAAACTCGTCCTGAATTGGAAATTTGGGACTTACAGATCTCTCTCGTTTCGTTTCATCTGTTTGCTAGGTATGAATTTCGAACTGAACTACTCTTTTGTTCGTCAGAATGTCCCAAATTTCTTAAACCCTAAACCCCCTTTTTCTTCCTGCCTGTATTTCTCTTTTGTTCCTCCAATGACTAAGCTTTGATGAAAGAAGTTAGGGATTTCATCATTGTGTAACCAACTGACTCCATTTCAAATTGCAGGAAAAAAAGAAGACGGAGAAGTCGATCCAATGGCGAACCGGATTCAATAATGGCTACCTTAGAGAAGTGGAAACAACTCAATTACCAATTGGAAAATGGCAAGGATGGTGAAGAAAAAGCACACAAGCCAGTAAAGCCACCAGCAAAGGGATCAAGGAAAGGATGCATGAAGGGTAAAGGCGGGCCGGACAATTCAAACTGTAACTATCGTGGAGTGAGGCAGCGGACTTGGGGCAAGTGGGTGGCTGAGATCCGTGAGCCTAATCGAGGTAAACGTCTTTGGCTAGGTACTTTTCCTACATCATTAGATGCGGCTCGTGCTTACGACGAGGCTGCCAAGGCAATGTATAGCTCCTCTGCTAGACTCAATCTGAACACATCCCCTGCTATCCATGAAGTCAACAAGGAAAATGAAAAAATACAAGAAGAACAAGAAGAACAAGGAGAACAAGACATCTCCTACATGTTGGATGATCTCTCTGATATAATTGACATAAATGAGATAATGGGGTCTGTAAAAATGGAACAACCACGAGATCTACATGATGGAAAATCAGATTCAGAGGCATTCAGATAAGAATAAGAGATTTTGTAAAGAGCTAAAGACGATCCTATCATACATAGAGTTGTGTAGATTGTAAGATCTAGAACAGCAGTTGAAAAAACAGTGATGATGTAACTTAATATCGGAGATTTGTTCTTGAAGAAGATACAATTGTTGAAACAAGAATAAGAACCCAAGATCCAAGATGAAGACCAAATGTGGGTATTTGCTGTAGAACAGTATAAAAAAATGATACAAATATTGGATTTTTCTACCCCCTTTTATCTTTCTTTCTATTGCATTTTCAAAGAATAAGAAGAAGAAAACCCAATTTTATATATATATATATATAGATATAGTTCGTAGAAGAAGAAACCTTAGATCTAGAAACTCACCTTGAACAGATCCACTATCACACCCTCCCCTGAGCTCCACCTGCCGCTGCCGCAGCTGAACTCGCTGCACCTCCAAGAAATGATAGAAATCCACTACTACCAGTACCGACCCCAACTCCTCCCATTCCGCTGCCTCCGGATACCTCTTCGTAGTCCATGAACAGATCTTCCGGCAAGCGGAACGCACCGTGGACGCATACGACCGCAACGCCGACTCCCACTGCGGACATCACCACACTTCCAACCGAAGTGAGAAAAACGACGATAACTGTAACAACCACCAGCCCAGCTAAAGTCTCCCTTTCCGAGAATTGCCGACCAACAATCACCAATGGCGGATCGGACGGTCGGAAAAGATACAGAAAACACCAGGCGGCGAGGAGGGAAAGGAGGAGGAGGAGCGAGAAAGGATGCGAGAGGAGGGAGAAGGCGAGGACGAGTGCAAGGAGAATCGAGTAGTTCGTCCGGAAGTAGGAAAGGTTTTTCCGGATTCGCGAGGTCGCATCGGTGAGTGAGTCCGGTCGGCAGAAAGCGGATCGATCTAGGAGTTCTGACCAAGGACGGCGGTTGGAAAGAGATCCACGGAGGGTGGAGGAAAAGCGGGAGATGAAGTGGCGGAAGGCGGAGATGGGAAGCGACGACGTCGTCGGTTGGGCAGTGGAGATCGGGATGATGGGAGGGGTTGCTGCGGTGGTGGACATTCTGTTGAAAGAGAGGGAGGGAGAGCCGTGGATGCAAATACCACCCCCCGTCCGTTTTCTTCTAGATCTTGAAATATTATAAGCTGCCTACGAAAGACCTCCTCCGTCACTACCCTTTTGTTTTGTGGGTGTTTCGGTCGGTGGAAACTGGAAAGGAACCGTATAAGTAATGTTGTATTTGAGGATTATTTTAACGCGTGAATAATAAAAATAAATCAACATGATGGGATTTTGAGTTTTTTTATAAGGTAAATTGCATTAAAAAAAAAATTAAGAGTTTACATTAATTAAGTTTGGTCTTTTGAATTTGAATGAATCAAATCCAAGGTCTAAACGGGAGTTTTTAAAAAATGAACAAGGTCTATGATGGTGTGTGGACTCGCGTTAGGCGGTTCACACACAACTCTCTAATATTTCTCTTAGTAATTATCAACCTCTTCCCCTGCTGGACCAGGGGAGGTATTTATAAGAATCCTCCATGGGCCCCCTGAGCCTCCACCGGTCCAGGCCCGTTGCTCGGGCAAGGAGGGCTTGTGGTCTGTTCGGCCTGTGGTCCGCTTGGATGGACCTCGGTACCAATAGTCTAATTTATAAAGATTGGATACAACAAGATAATTTGTTGATGGTCTGGCTCATGACTTCTATGACTGAAGAAATTCTGCCCAAGGTTTGTGTCTGCACCACTTCAGCAGACATGTGGTCCACACTAGCAAAAAAATTTGCATCTACTTCTCAAGTAAGGACTTTGCAACTCAGGCTCACCTTAATTACAGACTACAAAGAAAGAAGACAAGCCCATGGAAGATTTTATTTCTCAAATGGTTTAGATAGCTAATTCTCTGGCTCTAGCAGGAGACAAGGTTAAAGATAAATATCTGACACTTTTTATTCTAGGAGGTCTTGGGGCTGAATATGATGGTTTATAGTCACAACCATCACCAAAAGACCATGTGATGAAGGATGAAGACTCTCTGTTGATGAGATTCAAGGGTTGCTTCTGAATCATGAAATAAGAATGACAAAAAATGTTGCACCCTCCTTAGAAAATTCACTTTCAATGAATTATATCAACAAACAGAAGTACAACTTTAATTCCAACCACTCTTATCATTCTAATAAGAATCATTCTAGTGTGCAGAAACAGAACTAAAGCTTACTCCCTGTAGTTTTATATTATGCCAAATCTGTAAGAAGAGAGGTCATATTGCCTCAAACTGCTACAACAAATTTAATAAAAGTTTCAATTACAATCAAAATCAAACAAATCTGGTGTTTGAAGAAGAAGAAGAGGAACAAAAGGAAGACTCGAGCCTATGAGGGCGACCAAGGGTCCTAGTCAGCTATGGTACTGGTTGACTAGGTTGTTCAGTTGATTGGACAGTTGGAAAATTACCCTCCTTGCCATTGAGAAATTCAATAAATAGAGCTTGACTCTCCTATTTTTGGGGATCAGATCTTCCATCTAGAGCACATGATTAGAACGGTCTTCAATTCTCAAAGAGCTTCCGGTTCTCGACCCGCAAGCCTACAACCAACCATTCCAGTCGATTGGGCCTTAGATCTCTCCTAGATCTTAGTCTTAGTCGACTCCAAGCTTGAAGAAACACTGACGAGGTTTGACCTCTATCAGTTGGCGTCATTTGTGGGACTTGATCTCATGCCGCTTCGATAGACTTCGAAGTAGACTCAACCCTAGTTTACTAGACTTTCTCAAGTTTACTCGTTAAAGTCTCCCAACATTCTTTAGGTGACTCTACTCCAATCGACTGCGCTAGGTCGACTGCACCCATATTTTTTACGTTCGGAAAATTTTTCTTTATTCATTTCTCTTTTCAGGATGGTAAGCACAAGGTTGGGCAAACGTATACGGTATACCCGGAGAATACGTGTTTTAGTTTACTACAGGAAATAGAGTCTTGAGCCAAAGGAAGGCACGAGAAGAGGATGGTCCCTGAGGTTGCTCAGGAGGGGCCATCAACTGTACTAAGGCTATTAGATCTAGAGGAGAGGTGCTGCTCTGACCACGGGAGCCAGAGGAAGTGATGCTCAAGCCACAAGAACCCGAGGTGATACTGAGGCCACATCAATCTTAGGCTATGCAAAGGCCACGAATTCCCGAAGGGCTGTCTGAGGAAGTGTTGGTCACCCCCAAACCCCCGACAAACCAGGTGCCACCACAGTCCAAAACCCTATTTGGTAGAGGTAGGGGCATGGTCAAAGTTCTTTTTCAGAAATTCGTGAAAATGAGAGAAAAATTAGACCAGATGGAAGAAAGGCTATCATGCGTGGAGGGTAGTTGATGGCCCACAGCCAGAGGGCAAGCGTGGAGATTCTTCCACAACACTCGTGTGCTTTTCCACGGAGGAATTAAGGGCCAAGTAGGGTCCCCCTACCCCTAGTGGTACGTACAACAACATAGGAAAGGGGCAAACATATCTCCAGAGCTTCGTTAAGCCTACCGAGGATCAAGCACCGGTTCAACCCTAGAGAACCTATATAGTGCCACAACGAGCACTACACCCAACACGGGGAGTGGATCCTCGGGATGGACAGAGCATAGATAACTTCTGCGACACAAGTCTGGGAAGAGAGCTAGTAGGAATGGAAGATACAGAATACCTAACTGTCCTGACAGGGTTGAAGCCATTCCACCCCAGGTTACTCTCCGCTCTAGCTCCACTACAATTCAATATGCCAATTAAGGTGGAGTCTTATTCAGGGAAGGATTATGCCCATATAAACCCGTTCCTGTCACAAATGTAGTTCCTGACATTCAGGGATGATATCCATTGTCGAGCATTACCAAGCACATTAAAAGGGATATCGTACCAATGGTTCATAGATCTTCCTCCAACAAACATCACTTGCTTTGTGGAGTTATCCAGGAAATTAATTATCGCCCAACATGTCGGCAATGTGCGAATGAAAAAGGGCAATAATATTTTGATGAAGATAAAACAATGATTTGGATCCCTGCGAGATTGTACAAATGCATTCACAAAAGCGATGACTACTATATACGATCTGGATCAAGAAATCACCATCTACGCCGCCTACACAAAGGGGCTGAAACCACCAGGATCACCTTTCAACTTGAAGTTGAATCTGAAGGAGATCCATCCACTTAGTAAAATGATAGAAATGGAGAGCAAATACATTCGCTGAAAGGAAAATGAAAGCTACAAGCTGAAGGAGCAACGTAGAAATGACCATCAGAAAGGGGGTTTCCGTAGTAGGAAGCGGGACAAGAGGTTTGAAGAAAGAGAATTTCCAAACAAGTGGATGCCAAGGTACGACAACAAGGTGAACCAGGCATCCATCCAAGTAGGATGCGACTCCAGTAAGGGAAAGGTTTAGCCTAGCAAAGTATTGGAATCATAACTTCACCCCACTGAAGGTGTCACGAGGGGAAATCTATGATAAAATGAATAACAAAATAGATTTTCTACGACATGGAGCTCTCAATGGCTTAACTAAAGAGAGCAAGAAAAGAACCAAGCTCTTCTGCAAGTATCATAAAGATCACGGTCACGAGATCAACAATTCCAGAGAGCTGACATCCTTCATCGAAGATTGCATCAAGGTTGGGAAACTCAAAGAGTTTGTGGCTAAGGAGAACCGAGGACACCCAATTGAGAAATGCAAGGGTTAAGGGGAAGCGAAAGTCACACTCTCCTTCACCAGATGGGAGCAATTCCAGTGAAGACAGGCAACGCAAGGTGATCAACGTCATCTTTGGTGGAAGGTATGTCGGACAGAGCAGAAGCTACTCCCGAAAAAAAAATCAATGATGATGAACAAGCCCAGGTTCAATTCTAACAAAAGAAGTCATGACGATACAATAATCTTTACGGATGAAGATCTAGAGAAAGTAATAAAGCCTCATGATGACCCATTGATAATCGAGGCTAACATTGGAAAAGACTAAAGGGTAAAGAACATCATGGTCGACAACAGGAGCTCTGTTGACATTCTTTACTATGACACTTTCATCTAGATGGGGTATAAGAGGGAACAAATGTTGCAGTGGAAATTTTGTTCAATCATTTGATCGAGAAGAAGAAGAAAAATCTAGAAGCTTGCTGATTTTTTAGCTCTAATACCATATTAGTGAAATGAGATGTGTTTGGGGGAAAGGCAAGCTCCCTCCCTTTCATAGATAGAAGTGCTATGTACAATTGAGCCATAACGGACTAACCGATTTTGATCTCTATTACAATATTAACTAGTTAGGGATTATATTTTACTAATTACACATTGATAAAGCTAGAACTGAGCGAGAATCGGCTAATCTGCAGGAACTAGTATAAGAAATTAGAACAAGAAATAAAAATATGCCGCCACTGGAGTGAAATATTTCAACATAATTACATAACCGTTAATACAAAATATTAATTTTTTTATGATATGAATAAATCGTTTTCAATTAATGCATTTTCTGACTAGTGACTACAGAGTAGAGTATAGAACAACGGAAATTAATTCTTGACATTAGAAATGTTTTTATTTTAAAAAATCCAACAAACCAAGAGCCCAGGCCCCAGTGGACTGTACAAATTCCAGATTTCATAAATCTTGTAAGTTTATAAAAATATTTTAACTAATCCCAAACTAAAATTCAATAATTTTGAAAACAATGGTGATGAAAAATGAGCAATGTGGACAGTTATATTACTTATATACAAAATGTGAACGAAGGAAATTACATAAAAATATATTATTAGCATGAAGTAAACATTTTCTAATTCCACCCAAAGTTAAGTTTACTTACATGCACCGAACTATGAAATTGCGAAAGAACTAGAAAAAAAATTTGGAGGTAAATTAAAATTTATTTATTACTCATTTTTTGAGTACACGCTTGTATCCTCCACAGCCTTTTCCCAAACACTTGCTATTTTCTCAGCATACCCAACCTAGTAAGCAAACATAAATACAAATTTTAATTATTTTAACATATTATACAAACAGGTGTCATCTAAAGTTATTAAAGAAAATGCACGTGCTAAAACTCTCAGATTTTGCAAATGAATTTAATCTGTTTTGTGAAAAATGAGCTGAAAATTCCACCACCAGAATCCAGAAAACTTGATATAGCTTTGAAGCAAGAGTACAAGATACCTGATTGATCACGAAAGCTTTCAACATGCCAGAAAAATCTCGCCGCCTTTCTTTATCAAACCTCTTAAATTCGTGTCTATTGTTTTCCTGCAGCATTGATGCAATGAAGACCAATATTAGAAATTAAGAAAACTACCTTCGTATTATGATACATTAAATCTTAACCATAGAAAAGCCGACAATAATCAAAATTCTATCTTTGGATTTAAAAACTAAAATCCCCATTAAAAGAAAATTACCTAAAAAGTGAATATTCAATTTCTTAAACTCATAATAAATAACTTGATCACACACAACATCTTATTGCAAGTGTCTATTCAAAACTAACAAGATAATTAAATAATAATAAGTTTTAGACTTATAGGATCATAATATCATATCATATTACTAGAAGTAAGAAGTAAGAAGTACAAAACATCTTCGATAATTAAGTATTTAAATTGAACAAATTCATTCATCCTAGATAATTATGTTTCTTCCTACCCACATTTAGATGCAACGGATCTGATTCAATAATCATTGACCTGAGAAGCACTTAAACAAGTGCTTTTAAAACTATGATATCAGGTAATGTAATTGAAATTAACACCTTGAGACAATATACAGTACCTTAATTCGCTCATAATCACTATATGCTACGTTTTTTGCATCTTCAGTCATCCTGATTGTTTCCTTCATCTCCTCTATCTTACGGACTCTTGCCTTATCAGGACTAAATATTCCTGAGGATCCAGATTCAAGTTTTCCAGCTTTAGCATGTAAAGAGGACAAATCTGATATAAGGGTCTGTACCGTTAACAAAGCACTAGAACGATCTGACAATGCTGTGTGAATAGATAAAATTAATCCAAGGTATTCATGGAGAGTATCCTGATAAAATTCAGATGAAACAGGCAGATAAATATTTAGGAAAAATAAATGAATCTTAGACTTTCAAATTGTAAGGAAAGACTAATCAATCACCAAATGCTTCATTGATTGTCCATTCAATTCTCGATAAAATCTGCTTGCTTTTACAGCAGACGTTCCTAATCCCTTCACATATGCAGCTCTAATTTTTTGAGTATCATGCATGGTGTTTTCTGTCTCAAATCTTGACAATTTCATGAACATCATACCCAAATCACCCATTGTCTCTGCAACATCCTGTTGAGTTTTAACAAGTGATTCAGCCTGTACCACAAAAGATGATCAGTGTCCAGTCATAACATTAGAAATGCAAATCGTAAAGCAAAAAAACATTTGAAATATCAACACCAAAATCACTAAGCCATTTATCAATCTACAAGAAAAAACTTCCTACAGCATTCAACAAGCAAGCTTCAAAACAAGTTTTAATAATAAAAGTTAAAAAAAATAGCTTAAGCTTACAAGGAAATACTTTATAGGATTAAAACTTTACAAATTGACTTCTAGGTCACCACTGGAAGTATCAATAAAAAATAACGAAGACCCAAAATATATCAATCATGTTAAATGGAATTTCTATAAATTTGAATTTTGTAGGTAGGTTTTTCCATATCTTTTGAAAACTTAGAAATTTAAAACAGAATTTACACAATTTGAAATTCGATCTACATTCAAATTTCAATTTGTTTTACATTTTTTATTCTTTGAAGAAAATATACACAATGACTTTATAGTTTATACCTACCAAATAGTAGTCACTATTTACTAGTAGGTAAAATAGAATTTAACAACTAGGAAATTTGTTTTCGATTTGTAAGAATTGAAATAATAAAAAAATGTAAAAACGGTAATTTTATCAAACAACACTAGAAATCAAACATGATTCTAATACGTTCTCTTATAACAAAAAAATGCTACAATGATTGATTTCTAAAAAAATCATATAAATTTTTCTGAGATTTTCAGACAAAATCTACATAATTTTATCACTAAGAACAAATGCTTTTGTTATTTTGGTGTTCATGGATTGGAGATTGAAACTCCATCCTTTTGTTTCCAGGCTTCCAGCAAAAAGATATCTACCACTAAATCAAGTAATGAGGAATATAAAAACATATGCCCTATTTAGCATTTGAACTCTAAAAAACAAATTTCATTACTAGCCTAGAAATCTTCAAATCAACTGTATTCAATTGATTAATCTTGATTCTTGACATACCTGCTGTGAAGCATTGCTGAGTGGTTGCTCAAATTCCTGCACTTTTTCCTTCCACACTAGAAGCTCATTATCATCTTCAACAACAGCAGGCTTCACCCTCCCCCAATCATTAACGACAGACTGCTTCAATTCCCTAAATAATTTCATCAAATCCCTTCCACCTCTAGCAGACTGACCACTCTCCTCACTGCTACCCATCCCACTATCCTCACCAAACAGGTGTTGTTCGAGAACTGGAAGTCTTCCCACCCCTTCCAATTCATTGCTTACAGCCAAAGAAAAACTACTTCGCGTCTCCATAAATAACTTAAACTCGTCACTCTTCCCGATTACAGGATGCTCGGCGAGCCTTTTCAAGTACTTCTCAATCGCCACTCGTCTCTGCTCCACAAAATCATGCGTTTGCATCACCTGACTATCCACAACGCTCTTGTCGGGCCTCGACGGCACGAAGTACCCTCTATACGCCTCAGACAATCTATCCGCCAGAAGCACCACATCCCGAAACCGCCGCCTCACCATAATTTCATTCCCATCTGTAGCAACCTTGGACTTGATCAGATACGTGAAATAAGACATCCCATCCTCCTTCTGCGGATCGGAGACGACGATTTGGTGGAAAAGAGACGACGAAGAATGCCGGTCATTGCAGTCGATTTGAGTGGGGGAAAAGACGACATCTTCGTAGGAAGGGGGGTCGATGAAGGAGTAAGGGAGAGATAGCTTAGGGATTGAGGTCTGAGCAGCGAGAAGTGGATCGTCCAAATCGACGACGCCATTAGTCGTTCCGATTCCGAACGGAGTTTGAAGAGCATCGTTGATTGCGGTGGGAGTCAGGGTTTGAAGAGGATGGAAGGATGTGGAATCGGAGAGAGGTGAATCCTCCACCTCGCCGTTTGGAGATCTGAAGGAAAGAGGATCATCGGAGGCGGTGGTCTCCGGTGAGGACATCGGTAACTGTGAGTTTGTTGTGGAAGTTCGTGCTTCTTTTTGTGAAGTAACGACTTTCTTAATTTCCCCCAAATTATTATATTTTTTTCTTCCATTGATTTGTATTTCTGCTATCGATTTGTTACGCATGCAGCGGATTATGATGTGGCAGTCGATTTTAATATTATATTTTTGTTTTTGGGGGAATTTACTTTGTATTAATATCCGATAAATTTTCGGATTCTGAAACCGAATTCGGATATCAAAAATGATATTCGAAAATTTTCCAGACGGATTCGGATATCTGTAATATTCGCAATAAATATAAATTGACTTCTGAATATCCGGTTATCCGGATTTTATGATGATTAATTAACTTTATTAAGGGTGATTTTATATTTTTAAAATTTTATTTTAAATATTTTATAAAAAGTTATCCGGATTCGAATTATCCGAATATCCGAAAATTTATTCGATTCTGTTGGTGTGAGGGTTCGCCGGAGTTAGCTCACAACCACCACTTGGTATCAGTTTACTCTCCAGATTTATCAACCCCGTCCCCTGTTGGACCAGGGGAGGTATTTATAGCTTCCTGTTGCTGACCTTGGGCCCGTCGTGGACTCGTGCGTTGGGCTCGTCCCCTTGCCTGGGCCGCCGCCGGGTCCTGTTCGGTCCATGGGCCGCAGTCCGCGGTCCATGGTACCAACAGTACTCCCCCCTTCCTCGGCTGGTCGAGGCCCGGGGGTCGCCCGCCCCCGTCCCGCCTACAACCACCTCCATTAACGCTCCTCGGTGTTCGAGCCCATCCTCCTTCTCCTTCCTATAAATAGCCTACTCGACTCTTCAACTTCTCATATCACCCCCCCTTTCCGCTATGAGTGTTCGAGACATCCTCGAGGAATACGATCGCGAAGTGCAGCTTCAGCACGCCGCCTGGCCATGTGCTTGATGTCGCCTGCCGGTGTCCCCAACAGTGTGGCCGTGGCCGAGACTCAACGTCTCAACGCCGTGTTGATCGACGTCCATCGTCGCCTCTCCCAGGTTTGCCGCTCCGACATTCTCGCGGACCTTCCTGCCGTTGCCTACCCCGGTACCGCTCTTGCCGCCGTCTCGGGCTCCGCTGGCACCTCGCATGCTTTCAGCGCGCATGGTACGATCGCCGCTCCTGCTGTCGCCGCCGCCCCCGATTCTCTGCCAAGGCGTCGTCGGTCGCGCGGCCATCGTCGCTCCCGTGGGTCTTCGTCCCTCCCGGCTACTGACCTGCGCCACTTCCTGTCGGGGTCCTCGAAGCCGGCCCGTTAGGCCCGTCGTGATGATGTCCGCGGTCGCGGCCACGTCCTTTCGGGCTGTGGGTCTGCTGTGGGGCGACGTCTGGGGTACCTCGTCCTTCTTCTCTCCTATTTCTTTTTTGTATCCGTACTATCGCTGTTATGTGTTGTGTATTTTTGTCCGCCGTATCGCCGGCTACTTCAACACTTGTTTTAATTTAATGAATGATTTTCCTTCGTTTCTTTATCTTTTGTTTTGACTTTGCTTTCGCACGTTCGTGCAGATTTGCGCTATTCGGCGTCTTCTACCGACGTTGCTCGCGTCCTTCTCGAGCTCTGCCCTCGCTCCCCGCAACGGGTCCCATCTTCGCCGACGCGGGGGCCCGCCCGTTACGTCGTCTCGTTTGACTCCTTGGTCGGGTCCGCTAGTGGGCCCGTCTGGACACAACCGCCCCGTTCCGCGCGTATCGTTTGATCGCTGGACGCCGCCGGGTCTTCGTCGGGCGTCTCTCCCCCGCCGCGCCGTCCGCGTCGGGCCTTGACTTTCACCCTGCTCCCCGATGGGCCGGGCCCTGGGCTCCCTCGGAGGCCCCCCGGCCCATCCAGTCCCGTCCAATCCAGGTACGCGACGCTTCGTCTTCCGCACCCCCAAAACCCTTATATAAACCTCGTCCCCCTCCACTCGCGACTGACTCTCGTCTCCTCTCGCCTTGCTTCTCATCTTCCCCGACTCCGACCTCCTTCCTTCCCAGGTTGCTAATGGCTGCTGCTCCTTCCGCCGCTGGCCCTGCCACCGATACTCAAGCCGACGCCGGCGCCGCTGCTCTGGCTGCGTCGCTCTTCGCCGCTCCCACCAGTAAAAACCCGCTGTCCACCGTCGGAGTCGACGTGATCCGGGAAGCACTGGCAAAGATGGGTCAGCCGGATCTGACTTTTACCGAGGCCGGAAATCGCCTCGCCTCCAATCCGCCGCCGGGCATGGTAGCCCTTTACACGCCTTACGCCGAGGCCGGCCTCGTTCTCCCGCTTCCCCCTCTGGTGGCCGAAGCGATGCATTTTTGCGACATCTCGATCTCTCAGTTCCCCCCGGCTGCCATTGACCGCTTGATGACCTTCACCCTTCTTTGCCGTCGGTCCGGCATCGACGTCTTCCTGCCCATCTTCCTAATTTGGTTTACTATAACCGCAATGACCACCGACCCTCGTCGTCTGCTGATCGCCCAGATCGGGCGGCGCCCTCTTCGACCAGCTAGTCGATCGATCTCCCCACTGGCGGGACCGTTTCTTTTTCGTCCCCGTTGGCGCCCTTGGGCAGTCGGAGTCGGACTTAACTGTCCCCTCATGCTGGAATCTGTTGACCCCGTTGAAGACTCGGACCGCCGCCCCTAGCCGAGATTCCTTGGCACCCATGGCCCAGCTCTCCCAGGAGGTTCTCACTGAAATTTACCGCCGCGGGGCTGTCAATGCTCGGACGCTGGCCCAATCCTGGAGCTACGACCAGCATCTGACCTTGCCTGTGAAGGCGCCTTACTTTCGGGACGGCCCGCCCAAACGTCCGAAGAAAAGGTCGCTCGACGCCGTCCAGTTCGAGACCCCCGCTGCTTCCCCGCCTGCACACACTCCCGAGGTCGAGCGTGACGTCCCGACCGAATCGGGCGCTGGCCTTCTGGACAGCCGGGCCGAACGACGACGAAGGAAGAAAGCTCGGGCCGAGAAACGTAAGTCTGTCGCCGCTGCCCTGGAGACGGTCGAGGTTGAGAACTTGGACTCTTCCGAACCCAGCCGCTCTGATCCCCCGTCTGCCGAGCTCGCGGACTATAGCCTTCGGGCCGGGGGGTTGGATCCTGAGCACTCTCGCTCCCTCCTGCAGAAGCTCGAGCACTCGATCGACTTCAACGCCTCTGTCGACCCTGCGTCCTCCTTGCCCCGCCTCGGCGGGATCTTTAGGCAGAAGCTTACTGACATCGAGTCCTGGCTAGAGCCCGAAGACGAGTACGTTCGGCTGCTCGCCCGTCCTCCGTCGGCCATCGACCTTGACCTGCACCACCAGATGCTTCAGCTTTTGGTTCTCACCAAGGTTCGGCTGGATCAAGGCCTTCGGCAGAACGAAGAACTTCATCGGGTGCAAGCCGAGCTTGCTGCGATGACGGGCCGACTGGACGCGGTCGAGCGGGAGCGGGATCTTCTGGCCGCCGACGTGTGCCGGGCCGCCGAGGAGGAGAAGGCTCGGGCCGCTGCCGCGGAGGAGGCCTCTACCGTTGTCGCGAAGGAAGCTCAGGACGCTTTCATCAAGGGCTTCGTTCCCACCTTCGAGGCCCGCTTGGCCGAGCTGGAGGCGGACCACGCTATCTTGATGGCGGACTCCAAGCGCAGCGGCTTCTGGAAAGGTTATCTGCATGGACGCCGGATGTGCGAGCTTGCCTACCCGCCCCTGTCGCGCGGTGTCGTGCCCCGGAACCGCCTCGAGTGGGTCGACTGGAAGAAGACGGACGTCCCCTCCTATCACCCTCCCTTGGACGTGAGCGATAGGGAGGAGAAAAACCTTGAGGCCGACTTCCCCGACTACGTCGAGCCTCCCCTTGAGTAGTTGACCATTCGTTTTTTTTTCTTTTTTTGTACGGGAAACACTTAACTTTTTTTTTGTAATAACACTTAGCTTTTTTTCCGCTTTTATGTTTGTTCGTGGGTCTTTTATATTCTTCTTGCTCCATGTCCGTTCACTAGCCGTCCGCGTCCTTTCTGGGCGGCGTTGCCGCTTGTTCGAGGGCCCCGTGTGGTTTGCTGGCTGGGGACGCCCCGGCCGGTCTTTCCTCGCTAGGAGCATCTTTCTTTACTTCAATTGTTTTCTTAACTCGAAGAAGCGGCCTGGGCCCTTCAAACGTTCCCGTGCGGCCTCTCGGTCCCGGAGACCCGTTAGCCTTTTCGGCGGGCTTCCCCGCTTTTCACTCGTCTCGCAACGTATCGCTTTCGCGTTCTTATTGCGTTCTCCTTCCTCGAGGCAGCGGCCTGGGCCGTTCGGATTGTCTCGTGTGGTCGTCCGACCTTGAGAGCTTTCCGTTAGCCTTTTCGGCGGGCTCCCCGATTTTTTACTTCTCATGTGTTTTCTTTCAATGGGTGCACTCCGGGTGCGTTTTACTGGGCATCACGTGCCGTGGTCGGGGAGACGCCCGACGTTACACGGGATGGGGAAAATAAAATACAAGGGAAAAAGACTATCTCGCGCACGCACTGCTTTACCGTCTGTATTTCTCTAAGTTGTCGACGTGCCACGTTCTTTCAATCTCCTGCCCGTCCTCATACCCTAGGCGGAAGATGCCCGGTTGAATCTCGTCCGTGATGATATACGGGCCCTCCCACCTTGCTGATAATTTTCCCTTTGTCTGGTCGACTCCCGTTACCTTGGCGTTTCTCAACACCAGGTCCCCTGGCGCCAAGTTCTTGTCGGCCACTCTTTCGTTGTGGTACCTTGCCACCCTTCGTTTGTAGGTGAGGTCCCTGATGGACGTCTCCTCTCTTCGGCTCTCTAGGTGCTCCCTTTCTAGGAACATCGCTTGGTCGTTCGTCCCCGGGTGGAACTGCTCAACGCGTGCAGTCGGCCATACCAGTTCGGCCGGTGCTACCGCCTCCATCCCGAATGCGAGGGCGAATGGGGTCTGGCCCGTGGGGGTCCGGATGGTCGTGCGGTACGCCCACATGGTCACAGGGACTAGGTCCGCCCAGTTCCCCGGGTGTTCGCCCACCTTCCTCTTTAGGATTGATGTTATCGTCCGGTTCGTGACCTCTACCTGTCCGTTTTCCTGCAGGTGGTAGACTGGTGCGAAGCTCAACTTGATCCCGCTGTCTTCACAGAACTCTCTTAACTTTTTGTCTGTGAACTGCGTTCCGTTGTCCGTTATTATTTGGATCGGGACCCCGAACCGGCAGACGATGTTCCTGAAGACGAAGTTCAGCACATTATGTTCGCTGATCGTATTTGTGGCCTCCGCTTCGGCCCACTTTGTGAAGTAGTCGACCGCTACGAATAGGAACTTTCTTCCTCTTGACGTTGGTGGGAACGGCCCAACTATGTCGATTCCCCACCTTGCGAATGGCACCGGTGTCGTTACGGTTTTCATCATGGTAGACGGCCGCCTCTGGACGTTCGAATGCCTCTAGCATTCATCACACCGATCGACGATCTCTTCTGAATCCTTTATCGATTCGGGCCAGTAGTAGCCTTGCCTGGCTACTTGCTTTTCCAGCGCCCTGCCGCCCTGGTGCGCTCCGTTCGCCCCCTCGTGCAGGCTCCGTGCGATGGCTTTCCCATCCTCCCGCGGGACGCACAGTCGCAGGGGGCCTCCTCCGCTACCGATTGTCGGTACAGCTTGTCTTGGGCCACCACAAACCAGGCTGTTCTGTTCCTTAGCTTCCTGGCCTCCATCAGGTCTGCTGGCACTTCGCCCGTCTCGATGAACCTCTTAATCGGCGTTCTCCAATCCCCCGACGTTATCACGCCGCATACCCTGATCGGCCTGGGGCTGTTGGTCGTTGTCGGCCGCTCTTGATTCTCAATCCGGATCCATCTTCCCTCTGTTTTTCCTGGGGACGCCCCCAGTTTGGCCAGCGTGTCGGCCTCCCCGTTGCTCTCTCTCCCTATCTGAAAGATCCTCCACTCTTCGAGCTTGCCCAAGGCCGCTCTCGTTTCGGCAACATAGCTCGCCATCGAGTCTTCCTTGGACACGAAGTCCCCTCTGACTTGGTTGGCTACCAGCCGGGAGTCCGTGTGGAAGTGCACTCTGGACGCGCCCAACACGCGAGTTAGCCTGATTCTCGAAAGGAGGGCTTCGTACTCCGCTGCGTTATTGGTCGTCCTGAACTCGAAGTGGATCGAATACTCGATCTTTTCCCCCGTCGGGGACTTGGCCACGACGCCCGCGCCGCAGCCACCGTTGCTGGATGACCCGTCTACATGGGTCGTCCACCACTGTTCGTCCGTTTTCTCGCCCTCCATCGGTGTCAATTCGGCCATGAAGTCCGTCACTGTTTGTCCCTTAATCGCCCTTGCCGGCACGATAACCAGGTGGAATTCGCTAAGTTCCATGACCCATTTGGTCAGTCTTCCTGAGACGTCCGGCTTTTGCAGCAGTTGCAGTAGCGGGTAGGCCGTTGGAATCGTGACAGTGTGGGCGTGAAAGTATGGTTTCAACCTTCGGACTGCCGAGACCACCGCCAGGGCTAGTCTCTCGATTTTCGGGTATCTCTCCTCCGCTCCTATCAGCGATCGGGAATGGTAATATACCGGCCTCTGTGCGACTCCCGCTTCCGAGATTAGGACTGCACTGACGGCCGCCTCTGAGCACGCTATGTACATGGTGAGTGGCTCCCCCCTTGTTGGGGGGCGGAGCGTCGGCAGGCTCGATAGCTGGAGCTTGAGTTCCTTGAAGGCCGCTTCGCATTCGTCCGACCATACCACCCTGGGTCCTGGGTTCCTTAACAATTGAAAGAATGGCTTTAAACGGTCCGCCGTTCTTGGAAGAAACCTGCTTAACGCCGCCACTCTTCCATTTAGCTTCTGGACTTCCTTCAGCGTTCGCGGGGGGTTCATAGCCATAACCGCCTCGACCTTCTCTTCTCTTGGCTTGATTCCTTCGGGCGTGATTCGGAAGCCCAGGAAATGCCCCTCCTTAACCCCGAACGCGCACTTTTTGGCCTTTAGTTTGAGCCCTGCTTTTCGGACGTTGGCGAAGGTCTCTTCTAAGTCGGCCATGTGCGTTCTAGTCTCCTTCGACCGGACGAGTATGTCGTCCACGTACACCTCCGCGTTCCTGCCTATCTGTGCCTCAAACACCTTGTCCATTAGCCTCTGGAACGTCGCCCCGGCATTGCGCAGGCCGAAGGGCATTACTTTAAAAAAGAAGGTCCCCATATCTGTGATGAACGACGTTTTCTCCTCGTCTTCCCGCGCCATGGGCACTTGGTTGTACCCCGAGTGTGCGTCCATGAAGCTCAGCATTTCGCACCCGGAACTCGATCTGGTCCACCAGTCGGTCCACCGACGGCAGCGGGTAACTATCCTTGGGGCACGTTTTGTTAAGGTCGGTGAAGTCGACGCACATCCTCCATCCCGCGTCTGCTTTTCTTACCATTACCACGTTGGACAGCCAGGCGGGGTAACACACTGGACGAATGAAGCCCGCTCAGAGGAGCTTCTTGACCTCCATCTCGGCCGCCTCCCTTTTTTCCGCCCTTAGCGGGCGTAGCTTTTGCCTGACGGGGTGGGCGCCCGGGGCTACCGCGAGCTTGTGTTCCGCCAGCGTCCTAGGCACGCCGCTCAGCTCCCCCAGCTCGCTAGCAAACAGGTCCTCGTTTCTCCTCAGGAGCTGCTCTAGCCCTTCCTTGAAATCCTGCGGGATGGAGCGACGACATTACTGCCTGGTAAGCGTGCAGCGCCGTTCTTCCCAGGATGGCATTGTATCCGGACGTGAAGTTCACGACTGTGAACGTGACTTCAACCGTCTTTGCTTGGGCATGTCGTCCCAGGGTGACCGGGATGGAAATTGTTCCCGCTGCCGGAACTTCGGACTGTCTGAATCCTCTGACGGGGGCCCGGCATGGGAGTAGGTCCGCGCGGTCTAGGCCGAGGTCGACGAAGGCGTTCCAGTACAGTATATCCATCGACGCCCCTGTGTCCACCAGGACCCTGTGCAGTCGTACGCTGGACTTGTCCCCCCTTTGGAAGATGGGGGTTATGACTAAGGGGTCGTCGTGGGGCGTGGTGATATCCTTCATGTCGTCCTCCGTGAACGAGATTTCCAAGTTCATTCGCGGGCGTTTGGCCCCTGTCGTCCGGTCCACGTCGGACGCGTACCGCCGTCCCTCCCATGGGTCGTCGCCCCTTGAGGCCCCTCCTCCTGCGATGGTGAGGATGTCCCATATTGCTTCGTCCACAGGCTCTTGCTTCGGCACTTGGTGTCCCGTGGGTATCACCGTCGGGCGCCTTGCTGTCGGGGTTGGGGGAGCTCCGGCTGCGGGTTTCATTATGTTTAAGACCCTCGCCAAGTTCAGGCATTCGGCCGTCGTGTGGCCGTTATCCTCGTGATACTCACAAAATCTGCGAGTGTCCCTGAACGCCGCTGTGTCCTTCCTCATTGGCCTTGGCGGGGGTAGGGTTTCCCTTCCGCTCAACGTGAGGAAGACCTGTCTTTGATTCGCCGCCAGGGTAGGGCCTACATCCCTTCGTCCCGCTCCTGCCGGGGTGCCGGTCCTGTACGCGGGCGCCTATGGTGCGACTGGGGGCTTAGCCTGCAGTTGTTGATGCTGAGGCTGGCTCTGCTGCTGTTGCCCCCCCGTGTTCGCGGGGGTGCCCTTCCCCCTCTTTGCCGCCTGCACTCCAGGATCTTCGCTCCTAGGTAGTCCTCCACGTTTCTCTCTCCGTGGGATCTTTCCATGGCCTCGGCGAAGGTTCTCCGCTGCTTCCCCCTAACGCTGGTACCGCAATGGCTTGCAGGGCCTCTAGGGGTGTGGCGTCGCTCCCGGGTCTCCCGCTCGGGGGGGTATCGCTCCCGGGTCCCCCAATCGGGGGGGGCGGTCCGTACATCGGATCTCCGTCTCCGCCCCCGTCCGACTCTAGGGTGTGAGGTGTCACCATGAGCTGGTGTACCTGCTCCTGCAGCTGGCGCTGGCTCTCCTGTAGGGTGGATATCAGTCCCACGAGCTGCATCCTTTCCCGCTTACTCTCCTTTTTCGCGCGCTCCCTTCGCCGGAGCCTCTCGTGCTCTCTTTCCCTTTTCTCCCGAGACCGCGACCGGGACCGTGCTCTCCTGTCCCTTGGTGGGGACACCGGTCTGCTGCGCCAGCTCCTTCTGGGCGACTCCCACCCGTACCTTATCTCCTTGAACTCCATACGCAACCTCTCCTCTTGAGCGTCCCACTCCTCGTTGGCCCTTACCTCCTCCGAGTACCGGTCGCGGGAGTGGTGCCGTGCCGGCTGGTACTCCACTGCCGCCCGCTCGGGTCGCTTTGAACACTCTCATATCTGATGTTCGCTTCTCTTCATCCTCCTCTCCTCCGGCTGTCGTGTGTTCGGTTCACGTCAGGTTCACCACTGTTGGTGTGAGGGTTCGCCGGAGTTAGCTCACAACCACCACTTGGTATCAGTTTACTCTCCAGATTTATCAACCCCTCCCCTGTTGGACCAGGGGAAGTATTTATAGCTTCCTGTTGCTGACCTTGGGCCCGTTGTAGACTCGTGCGTTGGGCTCGTCCCTTCGCCTGGGCCGCCGACGGGTCCTGTTCGGTCCATGGGCCGCAGTCCGCGGTCCATGGTACCAACAGATTCGATTCGGATTTTATTCGATTAGATTCGGATTATCCGGATATTATCCGGATTCGGATACCTGAGTATACGAGCCGAATCCGACCGATATACAGGCTTAAAAGCCACCTTATGAATTCCTCCACATGATTTCGGATATCCGTTTTTCTCAAAATATGATTCGCAAAAGGTAAAAAAATTAAAAATTTAAACCGTGGGATAAATAATAATGATAGGATATAAATATCTCATGGATGGATGATATCTCGTTTTCTAATACTTCATAGGTTATTTATATTAAACCAACGAGCGGAGACTGAAGGCGAAGTGGTCGGAAGCACGCGAGAGCTGGGAGTGCGAGATTTGGGGGAACTTCTAAGGTTCCTCGAACTAATGGAAACTAGAAGTTAATTGGAGGTTAAGAGAGATTTGATTATGCTAATCGCTGTATCAAACTTTATTAATTAATCACAGGTTTACAACTTTGTATTTATAAGTAATTAACAATAACTAACTTGACTAATTATAACATTAATATTGTTATCGAATAACTAGTTCAAGTGTAGCCCATTAGCCTTTTAGTTCATTGGCCCATTTCCGAATTTATTGAGATATTTGCAGTCTTGACCCCAAGCTTTATCGATATAACACCCACGTTCATTTATTGAAACTTTTGTACTATTGTCTTTAAGTTTGTATTGTAATTCAGTCCTAAATTGGATTTACAGGCTTTGACTCTCTCATTCCTTTAATTTACTCAAAAGTATATCTCTCCCAATTTTCGGTCAAAATCCGTCAGGTCGTTATACCCTCACTGTAGGGACGATAGAGGTAGACATCATTTGGATTTGTGCTAATGTCGTCCACCATTGCAATGGCTTACAATCCCTGGAGTACCGTCGGATTGATAATTTTGTCAATCCGAGTGTACATTCGCAGAAGAAACGGCTTGTATTTATATAAGATACATTATAAAAAATATAAAATCTTAACCATTAAATCACTGTCTCAATATTGAGACATAAAATTAAATGAATAGACGACGATGGACGGATGAAATGTTATAACTCATAACTATCTCAACTAATGTATCACACATGAATCGTTCTCTATTTTACTCTTTTTTTCTTTGATAAAAAGAACAAAAATATTTTACATGATGTAAAAATATAAACCTTCGATGATATACCAAAGTTAATTATATAATATATATATATCATCGGTTAAATCATACTAAGAATTCAATAAAATATGTACACAACGAGATTCAAAGTTCAAACATTGAATCTTTGAAAACCTTAATAGTTACTGTGAGACTGTGACCGGTTAAATTAATCTCCCTGTAATTCTTCAGTTAAACTAATTAAGCATACTGAGAATTCTGTGAAAATATGTACACAACGAGATTCAAACATTGAATCCTCGAAAACATAATTAATAGTTACTGTAACCAATTAAATTAATCTTCATGCATGTGTATTGATCGATCTTCATGTAATTTTCCAGTTAAACTAATCATAGTGAGAATTTATTCAATGAAAATACGTACATAACGAGATTCAAACCTTGAATCTTCGAAAAACTTAATAGTTACTGTCATCAGTTAAACTGATCTCCCTATTTACTGATCTCTATGTAATTCTCCAGTTAAACTAATCATAGTGAGAATTCAACGAAAATACGTACACAACGAGATTCTAACCTTGAATCTTCGAATAAACTATATGAGCATATTTTCCCTAAAAAATAAACTATATAACTAATATAAGTCTATAATACAAATAATATAGATTGATAATAACTATTTGTTCTACATCATAATTCATAACCTTTGTTGCTGGTTAGTGAGTTTATATGATAATGAGAATTCAGAAACCTGTGTAAATAATAATAAAACAACATGTCAAGTTGTCAACATATGTATCTGATAATTAATCTGTTTATGAATGGACAAGAGTAGGACAGAATTTTACTTACAGAAACACATGGAAATCTATAAGAATAAAAGGAAGGGATCGGAGGGCACACTCTCAAAAAGGATATGGGCCTTAGGTATACAAAATCTACATGACATGACACTCGATCTGGAGAGTCGGATGGGGGGAAATCACAACAAACCTAGAGATAGGTGAAAGGGTGGGACTGGAGGAAACAGATTGTTAGTTATGTGGGAATC
Source organism: Zostera marina (assembly GCA_001185155.1). NCBI lineage: Eukaryota > Viridiplantae > Streptophyta > Magnoliopsida > Alismatales > Zosteraceae > Zostera > Zostera marina. The sequence goes on along the minus strand of LFYR01000537.1, from coordinate 231,019 downwards.
TATATGAATCACAAAGTCATCTCTATTCTACAGATATGGATATGCAGCAGATATTTGGGAGCAACTCATAGAGAAGCTACTAGAGATTGCTGATGAGTAGGGCATAACACTAGACCAACACATGAGCAGGACAGAAAGAAGAACAGAAGGGAGAAGATGTTAGGCATTTACATAGGTCATCATTGCTGCACCATTTGGGGTCGTATCTGGGCAAAAAGAAACACGAGAGGAAGTTCACAATGGCGGCAGAGATAGCTCGGAGGATCATCTCATACACCATCATTGGAGGAAGAACTACGAGATTCAAGAGAAAAGACACATGGAGGGAGGAAGTCTTGGGCACAACATGATCATCACAGGAGAATGTGGGAAGGAAAGAGTGTCGATCTTTATGATATGGAACGCCTACAAGGGTTTCGTATGATAAGAACACTCAGTAGGATAAGAGATGAATTCAAGTTGTGTAAATCACTAAAATGGGAAAGACCACACATTGCGATGACCGAAGGTTTTCTCTCCAACTAGCAACCTGAAATTATCGATACGCACAGTATTATATTTTAATAATGTTGATTTAACTCTAATTATAATCTTAATCCATAGAGTGAAATTAATCAAGATTAGACTTAATTCCAATTAGACACAAATAAACCCTAGAATATTTATGAGAAGTCAAAGTCAAAATTAATATTAGAAGAATTGCATTTATATACACCTTGAATATTGTTTTATTATCTCTAATATTTTATTTAAGTACAACATTTTATTCCTTATTTGGTGTAATTTATTATTCCATAGTGCAATACATTATTCTTTGGTCAAATAGTTCAACCTCCTCCAACACAACTCAATTAATTCTGGAGGAAAACGCACCAAAGTGAAATTACCTAGCAAAAATAACTTTTAGACTTTTGTGAAAGATCAAAGAATCATTCGTTGAAGATTCAAAAGTGGAGAAGTGATAACCAAATCTATAAATAGAGAGAAACTCTCTCATTTTCGTCCATCACACACCTTGCACAAGTTTGAGTTTCTACTTCCTCATTCGATCAAGATCTCCAAGTGTTCTAAAGCTTCCTTGCTAACAAAGCTCCAAAGTTACTCAAGTGACCTAGTTTCCAAAAGCTTCAAAATCTCTTCACTTATACTTCTAATTTTCTTGTTCATCTAAACAAGTAAGAAGTATTTTTGTGTTTTGTATTTCACTCCTCTAATCATCTCTTGTGTGTGTTTCACTTTGGTTGAAAGGTTTTATAAAGTTTTCGAAAAAACTTTTAGGTCGAATCTATCTCAAAGATTTAAATATTCTTAAAAGTGTCTTTTAATACTCTAAAGTTTCAAGTCTACCCGCAAAGACTTGATAGATTTTTAAGAGTGTCCTTGAATACTCTGGTCTAAGTCTATCCGTAAAAGACTAGTTTGTAAGTAAATTAGCCTTAAAGTTTACATAGGTTTTTAAGAGTGCCTTTGAATACTCTAAGATTTAAGTCGATCCGTAATAGACTTGGTTCGTAAGCGGTGTAGCCATAAAGCTTACAAAAGATTTTGTCATAACCTTTAGGCTAGTGATCTCCGTGTTCATCGAAACTGGATGAGCCTTTATTTGGGTGAACCAGTATAAATCTTTTGTGTTGCTCTTTGCTTTTATTTTATTAAAACATCTAAAATCGATTAAGCAACAACATATATAAAAGATTTCCTCTTACAGTTATCTGGTCAAAGAAAGAGCTTGACTACTTTATCACAGATCTACCATCCAGTTATCTGGTCAGTTGACTGAGGTTAAATTTATGATCAATCTTATATCCAGTTATCTGGTCAGTTTAATTTATTGTTCAATCTTCTATCCAATTATCTGGTCAGTTTAATTTCTAGTTCAATTTTCTATCCAATTATCTGGTCCATTAAATTGAAACGTATATAACATCACTATTGTTCAATCTTGTTTCATTAATATTTACAAGTGATTCCGTCAATAACCTATAAAACGTGAAAAGAGACTATTAACCCTCCTATAGCCTCGGATCATGATCCAACAAAAGCATCTTCTATAACCACTACAAAAAAATGACATTGTATGACGGCCTATTGATGGCGGATTTCCTCCATCAATAATTCAGTTCTTTTGATGGTGGATGTCCGCCATCAATTGTTTTAGTCTGCCGAGGAAAGGCTTGGGCTCGATGGCGGTTTAAATTTATTTTCGATGGCGATGATTAGATGGCGGAAATCCGCGATGTATACTTTTTTTGGTGGGAAATGGGGATGAATAATAGATGGCGGTCTTTAGATGACGGTTATAATGACGGTCATTGCCATGGCGGTCTTTAGATGGCGCCATCTAAAGACCGCTATACGAGGTCTTATTTCTTATAGTGAACGCTAGGTGGGATCGACAACTCAAAATACATAATTTAGTATGGGGTGGTGATTTATTAAAGAAGAGGGTAAAGGCTAAAACAGAAAATTTGGCAGCATTTTTCTGTCTCCCCCCAAACCTGAAACCGGAATCCATCCTTTATAATCTTATGTAGGAAGATCTTGGGTAATAAGATAGATGGATAAAACACTCGAGGGACATTGTTGGTAAACTCTAGGATTGGAGGATAATTGTCCATACCAGAGTCTAGAGTTTGAAGGAGGGTTGAATGTAACTTGCTTTCTTTTTTGCTTTTAATCAATCAATTGTCAAATATGGTTTTACTCAAAAAATATGATAATTAATCTTAATGTAACTATAACAAACTAGTGATACTAGATCCCGTATTTGGATCATATCACTTGTACCTAAAAATTCGGACAGATAACCCAATGAAGGCGGAATGACCCGTATAGGAATGGGAGGACCTAAGATCAACTTTAGGGCAGGTCGACTTTGACAAAATCGAACTAAGGAAGTCGAACTCGAGCCAGACCTGAGTTTGTTAGGTAGTTACTGTCCAAAAGTTCAAAATGTCACCATAAGAAATCCTATAAATAGGGGTTACTCCATTCATTTGGGACACCTTACATTTTCTGAGAGAATTCAGACTAGAGCTTTTGCCACGAAAAGTTTGTCTTGAAGCTTGTTCAAAAAGATTTTCGAATACTGATCAGGTTCAACCCTCATCACAAACGTAATAATAATTTGTATTATGTAAATAATAAAATTGTCATAACCATAGAATTGATAACTGAACTATATATTCTGACAAGGATCAAGAACATAAGGTAATGTCGAGATGTAAGTAGTTCAATATATAAAAAAATAGCAGAAAGTTGGTTGGAACAAGTTGACACTACCACGCGAAGAGGGAGGTGCGGGTCTAAAGGACTTCGGGGAGATCCAAACTTCAAACATTATCAGTAAGATAGAGAGGTTGTGGAGTAGGAAAAGCCTATGGGAAAGTTGGATGAACGACAGATATATAAAAAACGCCCCCCTCTCAACAATTCGTAGAAGGTATAACGATTAAGCGAATTGGAGAGACACTCTCAAGAAGAAAGATGTGATTGCGGCGTGTATGGAATTTCAAGCGGATAAAACTCTTATATGGAAGGGTTAGGGACAATTGGACAAATACCAAGCTTCCGCAACATTTTTGAATATTTGCGGCATAGAGCTGAAAAGGATGCTTTTGCGAAGGGTGTGTGGGCCTCGGCTATTCCAAAGGTGTCGTTTATGCTCTGGAGGCTCAGGTGGGAGAAGCTCCCAATTTTTGACAGGCTAATGAGACATGGAGAACAACTTCATGACATAAAATGCCTCCTGTGCGGAGAATTTGAAGAATCCATTCACCACATTTTTATCTTGTGCCCCATGACAAACAGAATAATGTCAAGAGCCTTATCGGCTTTGGGTAGTTTAATTAGCTACAACTCGAACACATATCTGCAGAAGTTAGCGGAGGGGGAAAAGAGGGCGGAATCGATCGTTCTTAAGACAGCTCTATCAAAGGCAGACATTGGTTTCAAACCGGACAGATTCAAAAGAAAACTAATGACGACGGGAGAAGTAAATGTGTTACACCACTGGGATGCAAGCATGGCTGCGATAGGTGGTGATGCTAGTCGATAACAGATTAATTTGGGTTAACTTGCTTTAGTATAATTTAGCTTAGTGTAATTAATTAATGTAGCTTAAACTTAATTACTTTATGACATTCAATGAATGGCGGATATCAAATTACCTATATGACTAATAAGAAGCATGTTCTATTGGGCTATTATTATAATTTCCATTGTATGCTGAACAAGGTCCAAGATCTCTTCAAGGAGAGATGTTTGTTGAGCAGCCCATATTGAACAAAACTGTTTGTCAATTTGTCAAGGTAACTTTTTTATTGATAAGGTTACTTTATATTAATTAAAAAAAGTTAAGAGTTTTAATACTTACAATTTAACATGCCAATTTAAACCTACCTATCAGCATGGCAGTTAGCCGTCAGTGTGGATGAGCATCAGTAGGGCGTCCCATTGGTGCAGCGTCCTCTGTTCGTCCGCGGATTTGTGCTTCCTCTTAAATTTGCTTTCGTCAACCCAGTTTCTGCCATTGCGATGCATTTCCTTAGTACCGCCTGTTTTGGATTGACTATGGATTGCATTCTCATCTGGTTTCACTGTTTCCAGACATGGAATAGGATTATTCTGAACATGTTCCATTATAACCCCCATGATGGTGTTCCCGTCGTAACCCTGTTTAGTTCACGGGCTGCATCTTCGAATGTGTCTGTGTTGGCCATGTTTACCAGTGATCCGATGGCCTCCATCCCTTCTTTTAGTATCCATTTCGCGTATTCACATTTGAAGAACATGTGATTGATATTTTCTTGCTCGTCGTCTTACACTTTCCACATATTGCCATTCCTCGTCGGATGAGTCTGTCTTTGATGGGCAGGTTTTCCCATCTGATTCACCACACGTGAGCGTGATTTTTCAATTTTGATTGCCCATATTCCTTTAGCAAGGTCATCCTTTGGGTGCTCAGGACGTAGGGTCAACGTCGCGTTTGTGATTGAGTTGCATGTCCCTTTACCCACCCAAATTTTGGAGTTGTTCGGTCCCAAAGTCGCGCATTTAGTTATCTGTGCTCTCTGTCGGAGAATTACTTTCCATGTCGACGAGTCCCCCTTGCGTTGTTCGATCATGTGGAGCGGGTGATCCTTAACATAACGCTTACACATCTATGAGCTCCATATCCCTTGCCAAGATAACTTCTGGTGTGAATAAATTCAGGAGGCAATCTAATGAAGTAAATGCTCACCACATGTACAAAAGAGTATGAAATCCATATCCATGTCCGGACTTACAAAAGAGTATTATTATAAAGAGAACACAAGAATGTCATAAAAACTTCAATGGTATCCAATTTCCCTAAATATGTAATTTCCATATAACAAATCCACTGCTACAATGTTCCAATAACAAAGATAGAAAAAAGATGAATGATTCATATGTAATAACCAGAGATGGTATTAAAAGACAGTAGACATGATATGATCAAAACAACCAAATCAGGCGACAAACTTAAGGCATCGTGTATCGTTATGTATAACTTGACAACGACATGAACAAAATCTTATACCACATCTTACACAAGTATAGTTGGCAGTGAACCCACAAACAGTGCAGAAATGACGACAAGATGCTGTGTGCGGAGGACCAATCGTAGCTCTTTGATATGACGGCACATGTGGAGGCAATGCTTCTTGATTTGCCTGTTACAGAAATCATAAAACAACGCCATAAGTTGATAGTGAACAAAAATACACAAGTTGGACAACACATACATCTTGTAGTAGTTCCACAAATGTCCTTGGTGTTCTCTTCGCTTTCCCAAGTGCTTCAGCTTGCCTTGTTTTGCGTTTTGTGCCTTTTGATTTCTTTTGTACATATCCTGGAAAACCAGACAAAGATTCGATGAATGTTTATGAATGCACATCAGAGTAATAATGGCAAATTGATTCATAATTTCATATGAAAATATCATAGGTTAAACACTGTAACTTCAGACCTAGAGATTCGTCAATCTTCTATTAAGAACAACAGCTACTACTGCTTGACAATTTTCTTCCCAACCAACTAGGTCATCAGTTGTGGCTTCCCTATCATTTACCAATCAAGATTTTAAAAGCACTTTAGAGTAATGACCATTAGGTGTTTCGGATCAACAATATCTAGGACACTACTTTTTTCATTTCTTGAAAATCAACCCAAGATTTATTAATGGTTTAAGAAAAGAGATTTGATTAAGAATTCGGACTACTTCAGAGTAATAATGATAGACATTGTTGAAAATAAAATTGATTTAGATGAAAAAGTCTTGAAATGCTAGATTGTTTTTGATATTCTGGAAAACCAAACTAGGATTCATTGAAAGTTAAAAAGTATACTTCAGAGGCTAGTCATCACTCTGAACATTGGCGTTGGTACCATTACTTATTATTCTGAAGATTGGTGTTGTTGATCAACAATATTAACCATTACTCTAAAGATTGGTGTATAAAAAATGATTCAGCTGAAAAGGCTCTTTCTACTATGTTTCTAAATAATGCGATTACGAAAAAAGAATTGCCTCTGATATATAGGAATGAATAATTTTGAAATAAAAATGACTTGATATTAACAAAATAAGTAGACTTACCTTCATCTTCATCGTCAAGAGAAGCATCATCTTCGTCATTGATTTCTATCCTCTCTACCGGTGCATTATCGCTCTCCAAAGCCTCTAGACGAGCAAGAGCCGCCTTAATAAAACCACACACCCATCCGTAAACTCACCAATTCAATCCAACTCAAGAAAAGATCGAAACTTTAACATCACCAATGAAAGAAGAATACGAAGAAGAAGAAACATCGGAAGGATCTGTATCAACAGAATCCAGTACGAAATTGAATATTTGTTCTAGGGGGAGGGGGCAGGACGACAGGGGACGGAAATCTGACTACCTGATTCCGGTTATCAGTGCTGGCAAGAGCGGCAACCATCTTCGTAGCGACTTTTCGAGACCTAGTAGACATCCTCCTTGCAGATCCATGGCCTTCGTCGTCCATGTAGATGCCGGAAAATGAGACTGGAAGATGATCGATCGTCGGACGAGAGAAAGCACAGAATATAGTTAGGTTTTAATTTTATGAATTTTATTTTCTATATTTTGCAATCTAACCCCTTTTATTTTTGTATTATATTCATCATCCTTCCTCTACTCTATTTCACTTTTCACAGTCTTCTCCCTTTTCTCCCTCGCCGGACGAGTGGACGACGATGGACACCGATCTTCCAAACCAACCGATCGAGAAGCTTTCGATCTCCGGTCCGACTCTCTCTTCTATACTCCAATCTTTCTCATCCTCCCATGGCGACATCGAAGGCCTCCTCTTCGGCCATGTCATACATCTCCCTCCTCCGGATCTCCACGACGACATGGACTGTTCTTACACTACGTCCGCACCATCTCCAAATCCAATTGCGGTGATAATCACTGGACACATATGCTTCAGTTCTATTTCCTCCTTCTACGATCCGCTCGGACGCATCGACTCCGCAACTCTTACACGCATCCTTGAAGGGGCAAACCTCCCTTCAAATTCCACCATCATCGGATGGTTATTTGGACGCCGGTCTGCCCCTCTTCGTCCATCCATGCGAGAGCTTTCCGTCACTCTCTCCCTATCCAGATCACTAAAAACCCTTGAAACTAATAATCAGCGTTCCCATCAATCCTCGGCGTTTCATCCTCCCTTCCTGTTTTTGCTTCTCTCGTCCTCCTCAACGCCAAATCACGCCATCCACACGCACGAGTACAGGGCTTTCGAGCTTAAGAAGAAGACTCTAGTGCCAAGATCGATGAGTCTGATCAATGTTGGCCCGGCATTCCGTGAACAGTACGCTTCATTTGCTGCTGAGTCCGCGTTTCCGTTGATTGAAGGGGTTGAAGGGGATGTGAAAAGCCTGATTGGGATCAAGAAAAACCAAATGTTGGATAGAATTGCGGAAGGGTTTGGATTGGATAGGTTGAGGAAGATGGCTGGTTCTGGTGCTTCCCAGTATACAACAGAATTGGAGGCTTTGTATACCACTATGCTTGGAAATCTCAAGTCTTTAGCAAGGTCTGTGGAGATCAGCTCTGCCAATGTAGCTAGTCAGGTGAGAGTTCTTGTTCAATCTGTTTCCATATATGCATGTTTTGTTGATTTTTGTTAGATTATTAGAATGGAATGAACTAAAATCGGATTGTTATGTTAGAAACATATAATCCAAACAAGTCTACTTCATTTATTGTGGAATAATTGATCTAGAAATAAAATGAAAATTCGAAAACTTGTCTTATAGACTTATACAGTTATACATTTACCACTTATTATGTTTAAAGTTTAGGAAATCATGTAAGATACCACCAATCTCATGATTCGAATTTTCAAATGATCGATTTTTCAGTTTTTTACATATCAAATCAAAATTACTTCATCTGTTGTTGAAAAAATGATCTAAAATCAAAATGATATATCAAAACCCTGTTATGTTTAATACTTTTATTACTTATTTTGTTTGAAATTTAGGAAATTCTAGTGGGTATGATTTACAAATCCGAACCTTCAAATGGCTGATATTCCTGATTTTTAGTATTTTTTGTCTGGATAATTATTTGTGACAATGTTTTGAATATTTCTGTATCAATGTTCTAGCTATTAAGTATAACTATAGTTTGCAGGACATTCAGAGTATTGATATTTTAAATTCTTCTACCTTTATAAAACCAAAGTATCTACTGAGAAATTATCATAATTCAGAAAACCTGCATCCTTGTGTGCCTGTACATTTTTCTTTTGCAATAGTTTCAATTTAAAACATCCTTCATTAAACGAAGTTTTTGCTGCACCATAAAAAAACTTTTTTCTTGAGTCCTTTACTCCTTTTTAGAAAACAATTGAGTCCGTTTTTGCATCAAAACTCAAAAGACATACATAATCAAGTTTTTTTGCACCATTACACAACATGGATTTTGTTATGTTGTTTAACTATCATATAAAGCCCTTTGTCGTTCTTGGGACGTGTCACCCTTGCTACTAACAAGATAGTAATTCTAATTCATCCAACATAATAGTTAACCAGTTAACCTTAATCATTTCATGGTTGTTTAGGATTTTTACTATTGTATTGATTTTTATTTTTATTACATTATTTTTTTCTTTCAGGAAATTCAAAATCTTAAGCTACGGAGTAAATTTGCTGGACTGGATTGAATATTGTTCAATCAACTCATTCTTGACACCACATGTAATTCCTAAGCTTCTATTCAATAACATTGGTATATTTAGTAGGTAGTATCCCAAAGCAATACACTATTACAATGTTAATTGTTGCAACTCTGTTGATTTTTCTTTTATATATCATTTTTAAGAGCTATTGTTACCAAAAAAATGTTTTGTTTCAAAAACATTAAAAACCCTATAATTTTGTTTTAAGAAGATCAAAATGATTCTAAAAGCAAGTTTGTTCTTCTTATTTTCAATTTTGGTGCAGTATCGTCAAAGAGAGCAGTAGCCCCTGATATAAAAAACATGCTGTTACCATGACTTATCCATATCTCATGTCTGGTTATTTTGTTCTCACTTTCTTAATGTTTTTACCTAAATTGTCGAACTACATTCCTTAGCTACAACTTTCATTATAAGTTTTGGTTTCATTATACGGTTTATACCCTGTTGTCACTGGGGTATGAAGTTTGTGATTCTTTTGTGGGTACTGTATAAATTTGCCTAATGCATCTTGATGGTGATTCTTATGTTGTCGATGGGTTGGAGACTCGTCTACCGCAATCGCTGTCTTAAGGTGTGCACTGTTTGAGTTTTAAATTAAGTACACATTGTTTATTTGTTTACTTGTTTGATATCTTGAAAGGCAAAATACTTCACTACCAAGTACTAACTATTAAAATATAAAGAGAACTTAGATGGCTTTCAAGGTAGATAACATCAGCTGGTCTTAGGAGGCTTTTAAGATCTTGTTTCTGTGTGGTTCACCTAATTCAAATTGCTTGGTGACATTACAAATCAAAGGTTTATTGAAATTGTCTTCAATCTTCATCAATATTGCTGAAATTAATCAAGGTGTATGTATACCAATCAATCATTTTGGGGCATTACATACAGTCATGTATTCTCAAATAGGAAATTATTCTAGTAAGATATCATCCATGAAATATCATGTGAGATCATTAATCTTACCATTAATTTTCCATGTCATGGTTTACAACCATTAACAGTTTTTTGATCCAATACTCAAACCTATGTTCTTTTATGCGTACTTGCCTTGCTACATTGTGTTGGTGCGTCCTTGCCGCGAGTGTTTGAACATCATTGAGGGAGTTAAGCAGGTGATCATCATTACCCTAAATAAGGTGAGATACTCAAATAGTTGTAGAGTGAGTTAGAACTTAGAAGTGGTGAATTATTAGAAATCTCCATCTATTTATATTATGAGTGCACATCTGACCATGCGAACCTAATTAAAGTATCTAATTAAATTCTAAACCCAGATAGTTAGTAATACTAATTCCCCTAGCACCCCTACTGAAACTTGTTGCACCACCTAGAAAGCAAAATCAATTATGTCATCCTATCTTAATAACTTGTTATTTAATCCACCCTTTTGTATCACATTTTCTACGATGAAACGAAGACATCGTCTTCTTCCTCCTATCTTCTACTTCCTTAAACCTTTTTGTACCTCTTGTTCCTGCTTCACATGCACTCCTTCCGTCCTCATCCTTCGTAACCCTTCTACTATCCTCAACCTTCTATCCTCTGTAACCTTTAACCTTTGTCCCATCTTCGACCTCCAGACCATTTCGACATTGTCGTTGTTTCACACTTTCCTTTCATCATCTTTTCTCCTTTTGTTTCTAATGGTGCTTCACTCTTGGAGATTCTGTCTTTTATTAGCGACTATGTTGTAGTTGGTTTCTGTTTTCATCTTTTTTGGTTGTTGGGTTGTATTTTTCCGCAGTTTGCTTCTACGATCATCTTCTTCTACTTTGTTGTGGATTTTTCATGGTTTAGATCGATTTCAACATAGACGTTATCCGTCGTTTGTTTGGTGGCTACATACAATCGGTAAGTTTTCATCGATGTTAGTCTAATTTCTTACTTTCGCTGTCATCTCTTTCCCTGTTCTTCGTTTAGTGTTTATCATGTTCTCCGTTTTTTCCCCTTGTTTAACTAATCAGAATTAGGTATTACGTTTAACATGGTTGTTAACTGTTATTGGCACTCAATACTATTTTCGATTGGTACTTGATCCTCTACCTATCTAAGGTAAACTGATTTCTTACATTCACTGTCGTCTCTTTCCTGTCTTGGTGTCATGTTTTCAAGTTGTTTCGTTTATTCCCCTTCTTTGAGTAATCAGAACTAGGCATTACATTTTACAGGATTGTTAACTGTTATCGGCAGTTTTTGTTGTCAATACTATTTACGATTTCTAGTCGAATCTCTACCTTTCCAAGGTATACTAAATTTTTAGTCATTCGAATACATTTAGCGATGTACTATTAATACGCCAACAATATATTTGTTCATCATTTTTGTCTTAATTTATTAGTATTTTAGTTTTTGGATTCTTTTTTTTATTTGATTAGTTGTTGTTGATCCATGTAGTAAACTGACCTCCTATGTTTTTCGGCTACAAAAGTCATCCTGTTTTTTCATAATTAGTTTTTTAATCCCATCAACGCAATGTTTTATCTCAATCAGTACGCCACATCATCTATTGTTTTTATATTTCATTATTTGGTTTTTCTCTTTGTTATATTTTTTTGTGGAACCATGTTTTTTCAAATACGCAGATCTGCACATTTTTTTGAATGATTTACTGTTTTCGGTTAAATTGATATACTTTTTTTTTTCCTATTTTAACTATAATTTTTTCTAATCTTATTTTTTCTTAACTATAATGAACTATAATGAACAGAATTTTTTCTAACAATTTTTTTGTTTGTTTATTATAGTTGTTCTCGTTCTATGGATTTGGTATCTGTTCTTACAAAATCATCAAATCAACCTTTGTCTTTAACCTCGAACTATTCTAATAATGAATTCATCAATCTCTTTGATTGTAAGATCGGTAGGGAAACCATTGGTGTCCCTACAAAGTCATAGTATGTCTAATATTCCACAAAAGTGGAAACGGATTAAATCATTTATAGCTGCTATGTCTGACGATGGTAATGATTACATGTATCTGTCTAATATTTAAACAATATTTTTCAATTGCTTTCACTAATATGTCTGATTCTATTTGATTTAGTAATTGACAAATTTATGTTATAATTATTGTATTTCTATTTATTATATATAAAAATAAATGTTTTAAAATTGTTTATATATAATTAGTTCACTATTTTTTCTACTAATTTAATAATATTTAATATATACTTCTATTGTGAATTTTTGTACTTACACATTATTTTTAATTTTTCTTCAAGTATTTTTGTGGTCTTCCTTAATAGTTGTTGCTTTCTAGATATAATTGTATTATTTAGTATTTCTCTAATTTTTTGAGGAACTATTCCAATTATTGATAAACCATCTACATCAATTAAAAGTTAGTCTTGTATTATTATTTATTTTATTTTATTTCTTGAATTGTCTGATTCTTTTAATTTATTTTATTATTTTTGGATATTTTACTAAAATCAAAATTTTAATCGTGAACCATTTTATATTATCAGGACATAAATTGAAGAAAACAAATTCAATATCTTTTGAAGAACAATGTTCATATCTTAAACACATTCTTTAAAGGGTGTTTCTTAAGGGTGCTATGAATTGTAAGTAATTAAATTTTTTTATTTCAATTAATATCAATTTAATAGTATTGTTGATTTTGAAATGTTTTCCAAAATTCTTTTATCACAGCTCATTGATTAGTACAGTTACGTTGTTGTTTTAATGGATCTATGTCCACATTAAATGATGTTCGTGGTATTCTTCCGTCCGCTTTTTTTAGCAAAATTAAGAATTTAGGTTTTGATCAATTTCTTCAATCTGTCGATTTGAATGTTAATTCTTATCATCTGGACGATTTGGTCGGTCGATATATTGGTAATTACCAATTTCATCTAAAGGATAAAATGGTTATGGTTTTCACCTAAAGATGTTGGGTATATATTTTCATTACCATTTTCTGGTTCTATAATCTAAGTTGCTAGAGCAGATGATATTGATTATGCTACTCCATTATGGAGAAAGTACTTCAATGTCAAAAAAGTCATTAGGTGATTTATTTTTGTCATTTACTTTATTTTTATATTCAAGTAATAAATTTTAATAAAAGTCTGATAAATTACTGCAGTGCTTTGGTTAAAGATGTTTTTAGATCTGTTGTTCAATCCATGAATTACGAAAAAGAGAATATTAATGACATTTGTCGTCTTTGGTTCTGCTTATTATGTTCATGTTTCTTGACTCCTACTTCCAAAACAATGATTCCATTAAAGTTATTTCACTATCTAGAGAGATTGGAGGATATTCCTAGTCTAAATTGGTCACAATATATATTTGATCAAATTTTTAGTAATATGGAATATGCTTCCTATTCTGTTCATCGTCGTGAGAAAATAGGTGACAGAGTTGGTGAGTACATTCATGGATGCGCTTTCTTCTTTAATGTAAGATTTATTATTTTATAAATTTTTACATTTCAATAGTTATAAACTTGTGCTTTAAAAATCTATGTTTTTCGTTTTCTAAGTATTTTTGTGGGATCACACTACTCTATTTCGTCGTATATATTTCAACTATATCACCGCGGAATCGGTATATATTTCAAATATATGAGGGAAATCCTAGGAAGAAAAATCGAACCATAGTGTCTCTTAACAATAAGGAGGTAATCATATATTATTTTGATATTTATTTAATTTTATGAAGTAATTTATTTTAGATCTTTTATTACAGGTTTCATAAATTCCTCTATCTTATAAGAGTTATGGACTACCACCAGAGGTGTAATATAATTTATTTAGTATTCGAACTAATAATTTATAAATTTTTTTGCTAAATTATTATTTGTCATTTCTTTTTTTCACGTTTAATTTATTATATTATTCCTAATATGTTCATGCAATATTATGTTTAATGATTCACTGTAGAACATTTTACCTAAATTTCCAAAGGAATTCACTCGTCCTTTAATTCAACCAACTCTGCATCAATTTTTTCATAATAGGAAAAGGAAGAAATATAATTCCAATCCTAAGGGTTTATTTTACCTATATCTGATTTTTGACATTTTTGATTAAATTAAATAATATCATAATTTTTTTTAAACATTACATTTTTATAATACTGTGTGATACGTCGAAAGTTATAAATCATGTTTGTTCCTCAAGAGGTAATATTGTATTATTATTTGTACAGAAGATTAATAAATTTTTACCATTATAAATCTTTTTATAAGTAGTTTGAATTCTGCTAGGTTAACTAATTTCCTAGTTCGTTTAATAGGTGACTTTAATAAGCCTATTGAAATTCATTCCTCTTCTAGTAAATCATGTTGTCCATTGACTCGAGATTTCGAATTACTGAATATTTTAAATTCCGAGCCTACTATTTCTAGAGCTATTAATTTAAATTTGGATTACATCAAGCCAATGAAGTTTATTGTTACTCCTACTAGTGTGAATATAAATCATCCGGAATTTTGTCAAGAACATATATATGACACTGCTATCACTATTATTGACTAAAGTAAGTCAGTTTCTTTATCGAAATCAACTTCTGAAAATCTGCCTACATCTGTTCCTTCTATTTGTGATCCGATGTCTATAGATATTCCTCTGGGTAATCCATTGATCAATCATAGTCCCTCGATATGTAATAAAGATTTAGTGATTCAGATTGGATCTCCATGGCTATTGTGATTCAGATTGGGCATCCTGCCAGATCAGCAGAAAATCACTAACAGGATACTGTATGTTCTTAGGAACATCAGTAATTTCATGGAAATCCAAGAAACAGGACACTGTCTCTCTATCATCATGTGAAGCTGAGTATAGAGCCATAAGTAAAGCACAATGTGAGGTACTATGGTTACACCAGCTATTTAAAGATTTAAAATTAAAAATCAAAATACCAACCTCCTTGTACTGTGATAACAAGTCAGCTATATATCTCGCAAATAACCCAGTATTCCATGAGAGAAGCAAACATATAGAAATTTCTTGCCACTCAATAAGAGAGAAGATAGAAAAAGGAATGATCCTGTTAAAGCAAGTAGGCACAAAATACCAACTTGCAGATATCTTCACAAAATCATTAGGTGAGAGTGAAATTTCAGCATTCTCAGTCAAGCTAGGAATTCACAACGTATATTCCAAGGCTTGAGAGGGGAGTATAAGAATACATGAAAATCTAGGGTAAATAAGCAATTATCCCACAAAACTAAGTCCAGGACCTAAATGGAATAAACTAAACCAAGGGTTATGACAAAACAGATTTAACTGTTTTGTTTATAACTTGAAAGGGGTTTTTTATAAATGTTTCAATAAAATCGTTAATTGGACTAGAATGCAATTAAAAGAAATAACAGGTTATTACAAAATAAGTTGTTTAACTTGAATAAACCCACATATGGGTCAACTCGTAAATTCTCCAGTTATTTAATAGTCTAAGGGCTATTAAATAAAACTCTCAAACTTAAGTCAAGGACCAAGTTGTTATTACTAATAAGTTTGTGTGTGTGCAGCAATTATCACAATTCAACTTTAAGCAATTAAACCAATTAAACTTAAGTCCGGGTCAAGAAGCAATTAAACCAGAATCCGATTAAATTATTTGTTTTAAATTTGTTGTAATTAGTTAGTGTGATTACTTGTTTTAAAACAAGTAAAAATATTGGAGAGTTTGTATTAATCTATATCAAGTTTTAAATAATTAAAACTAAAACATTTTCCATTTTCCCCCTTTCTTTCTTTCTTTCTTTCTTTCTTTCTTCTCTCCAGCCCAACGGTTATTTCCGTTTTTTCCCAAAACGAGTTGGGCGGAAAACCCTAAGGCGATTCCGGCAGGCTGCTCGTTCAAACGCTCGCCGGACTCCAGAAGTCGCCTCCTTGACGTCGCCTCTTCCTTCCTCACTGCTTTTTAAGAACAACAACTCAAGAACAATAACCCTGATCCAGTTTAAAGCAATCACAGTGAACACAAAACATTTGGATTGGAAATATCACAATGAAACCAAAACACAGTGTACCCAAAACACATTGAATCCAAAACCTATAAATGAATTCACAGTGAACCCAAAACGCAGTGAACACAATCAAAACACATTGAACCCAAAACCTATAAATGAATTCGCAGTGAACCCAAAACGTAAACACCATGAACCCAAGAACGAAAGACAAAAAGAAGAACACAAAAACAAAATCGACCATGCATGTACCGACAATCAAGTCTTGATGAACCCTAATCGAAGGGCGAACATACCAATATAAAAGATCAATCCGAAAAGAGAAAACACAGTGTACCCAAAACCAAGGATCGATGAACCCTAATCGAATAAATGAATTCACAGTGAGCCCAAAACGTAAACACAATGAACCCAAAAACGAAAAACAGAAAGAAGAAGACAAAAACATAACCCCAATCGGATGAACGAAAACACAACTGAAACCATGAAAAACACAACCTAAACTACCAGACAACCGCGGCGAAAGATCGAAAACACGACGAACCTAATCTAGAAGACATCGTCAGAAAACAGAAGAAACCGAGTCGGAAGAAAAAAAAGACGATAAACCAAATTGAAATAAAAAAGAGGACGAACAGAAATAAACGGTCGACAAAAAACTCGACGGAGATAACAGATTTCAATATACAGGCGGAGATAACCCTAATATAACAAATTTCAAAACTCGACGGAGATAACCCTACAACCTAGACTCTGCACTTATAACGTACTCTAAAAAAACCTTTTACATCTATAAAGTACGTACGTACGTACTATAACCTAGAAGTATTACAAAAGCTATATAAAATTACAACTCTAATAACATAACGTGAATTAATTAATTAAAATCGCGAAAATTCAAATAAAACCGTTGATTACATATATCTATGAATTATATGTGTTTTTAGTTACAAGTTTGTTAGTTTGTTACAACAGATTTAAACTACTTTTTAGGTAATTTCTAGGTGCTCTTAATTTGACCAGATTTAATCTCTAACAACAATAATTTGTTACAAATTTAATCTCTCTGTTACACGAAGAGATTAACTTAGCATTATTAAAGTTTTTAAAAGTTGAAGAGAAACAAGCAAAATAGTATAATAATTGAACCCAAAGTTTAAACAAATGCAGAAATTAAAGTCGATCAGGTTAGCAGCCTAGTAGGTGGATAATCTGACACACGCCTCTTTCCTAAATTATTGTCAATCATTTCATTTAAAAATCCCCACACAACTATTGTGTGTCAACTATTTAAAAATCAAACAGTAAAATTTTAAATAGTTATTATTTAAAATTATAATGTCGGGTGAGATATTTATGAATTATATTATCAATTTTTTACGGATCAAAATTAAATATCTTGGTTTAAGTAATTGAATTAACTATAAATAAATTAAGAGAGAATTAATTGTGGAATATTTATTTATTTGTGCTAAAAAATATTATATAAATCAGTAGACTTGTTCAGACATTCATTCGGAGATCGATGGGTAACAGTCTAAGGTGTTGCTTGGCATGTGTTCTTCCCTGTGGACCTTTAGATCTCATCAGAATAGTCCACAACAACGGCCATGTCGACCAATATAGCCACACACTGCCGGCGTCGGAGATTCTCTCCGTAAATCCAAATCACGTCCTCACCAAACTGTGCTCGGATGCCACGTCGACGTCACGTCGTCGGATAATCATAGTCTCACCGGACTCCGATCTCAAAAGAGGCTCGATATACTTCCTCGTCCCATCTTCTTCTCTCTCGCAGAACTTGATGAAAAAGAAAAGGAAGACCGTGAGGAATGGTCATTACGGCTATAATAATGGTTCTTCCGAGGAGAACGATCGGTGCCGCCGGAAAAGTGGAGTAAATCTGAGTAATGGATCGGCCGTCACTGCGGCCGTCCCGGCTGAGATTAATAAACACATGCAGAGGCACCGGAGGAGCGGGAGAGTCGGTGCGTGGAGGCAGCAATTAGAAAGCATCGCCGAAGATTAATTCTTCTAGCTAGCACTCGAGCATTGGAATCTGGAGTAGAAATTTTGGTTTTTTTTCTCTAGCTTCTCTTTCCAACCGGAGTTGCATAGCTCGCCGGGATTAATTAGTTTCAGATTTCCGACCAGGGGAATTGAACAAGTGGAATGGAATGGAATATCATTTCTTAATAATCATTAATCAGACCCAACTTGTCTTTTCTTCTCTCCACTTAAACCCTAATTTTAATGATCGACCTTTTTTATAAACTTTGGAACCGAAAGGTGATGACGATGATCCAAATTATTGAGTCACCGGCCTTTTGGGTTGATTGATGTCTTCACGATAGAAACTATTCTTAAAGTGCAGGCAGCTTTTGCATATGTCGAAATCCGTGCACAGATTTCAGATTTTGAGGCCACAGAAGAGTACAGAAAGGTGACAGAACGATTCTCTCTTCTCTGTGAAGTTCGCATATTATCTTCTCCATGCGGTCGCATATTCAATGATGATATATTATATGTTATCAAATAAATAAATAAATAAAAAGTGATTCGGAGTTAAGGTCTGATAAACTCGTCAGGGTTTTCCTCGATTTGACGTAGTTTCATAACAAGTTTTACTTGATTAAAAGATAAAAAAAGATCGATACATAGGATCAACATTGACTGAAAACAATGTATATAAATTCTAGGATTGGCGATCAAAGTTTAGGGTTTTTAAGTAAATGAAGTAACATGTTCGTTGTCCACCCTGTTCTTTTTTTTTTAACGTTTTCAAATCAACAAATTGTCAATTGGCTTCAAATTCAAAAAAAAAAATGTCAGACAAGTTGATCCGAGCTTTGGACTATATAGCCCTAAGCTCAAGCCAGAGCTCACCAAGCTCAAGTTCAGCTCATTTCCTATTTTGCAGAGCTCGAGTTCTATTAACAATTCAACCTAACGAATTTACAAGCCCAAGTTCGACCTCGACAGACCAGATCCTAGGTTTAACCTTAGCTCTATAAACCTACAAGTTTAAACTTATCAAATCGAGTTCGAGTTAAAATTTGACATCTTAGGAGTCACTTTGGTGATACAATATTGGATTTAGTTCTTGGATGAAGATATCACGGGTTGAAATGTAGAATGGATGGAGTGAGTACTTTGTTGATTGATAGCGACCGTTGAAAGAATATTGTATAATATGAGAGGTTAAATTCTCATGACAATCTAAGGGTCCAGGTCACGCGTGAGATGGGCAGGTCTAAAAAAATGGTCCAGGCCCAGATCCAAAATCCGTCAAATTTGTGAGAAATTACATCAATCGTACAACTACACAGTACACATCTAGGGTGTCAACAAAAGTTTGGCTCCAGCTTAAAGCACGATAATTTCGTTAAAATTTTTTTAATAATTAAATCATATTAAAAGTTATAGATATTAATTGATAAAGACTATTGAATAAATTTTAAAAAAACTTAAATCTTTTTTAAAGTATTCAGATTATTTTTTTTCTTTCAATATTAAACTTATCGAGCCTGAGCCGAGCTTGAGCTCGCAAGTTTTGAGTATGGATAATTCCTTAACGAGCCGAATCCGAATTTAGACAATTTTTTACGAACCAAGCCTGACTTTATAAACAAAAACTTGACTCGACTCATTTGACACCCTATACAAAAAAAAAAAAAAAAAAAAAAAAAAAAAAAATCATAGGTACATGTGCATGGGGCCATTCCCGTCATACACATCTGGTTAATCCAGGCCCACAAGCCCAATAATTTTAAAACATCACTGACACAAATATCTCCTCCACCTCACACCAAATCACATTAATAGTTAAATCGTCGGCTCAACCACTATACCTTGGGCCGAGTCCACCGGATTTTATTCACACTTATCCACACCCGCAATTCCGAGAATACCCTTTAAGCCAGAATTATTAACATTTTTAACACTGAACTTTTTAAGGAACGAAACCGTAAATATCGCCAAACATCGATGGTATTTCTTTCCGAAAAGTCATATATTAATCATTCGTATCTTCTTTCACTCTGCCTTGCTCTCTCATTTGTCGTATTCTTTCAAACACGGCGGCGCGACGATGCCGGAGCCATTCAGGTTAAACCCAAACGCTCCCGTATTTATTCCTATGGCACCTTATCAGCCATATCCGGAGGAATTCCCCGATGAGCTATGGCGGAAGATCTATCTCGACTCGTTCTCTCACGTGTTCCCCGAAGACCACCGTACCCGCGAACAACTCCGCGCTCTCAAGCTCCTTCACAAGATAAAAGAGAATAATCATTCAGACGGAAATAACAGAAACGTGAAGATGGTGAATTCGGGGCCCGGGATGGTGAAGAAATCAGGTTGTAATGCACAGGAAGGGAATTACGAATATGACTACGAACGGGTTCTTCCCGACGGCGATTTTCTCTTCCATGGATTCGAACCAGGTACGGTGGAAATCAATCCAACAACAAAGAACCGTTGGATTGAAACAAGGGTTTTATTTTTCTTGTGTTTTGGTTTTGCAGAGGAGGAGGAAGAGAACTACTGGAACGAACGGAACGCCTTACCGATCGAACTAAGGGATGTTATCAGTTTGAACTCATGAGGGTGTTCAGCTATTTTTTTTTCTATGTAAATGTTTCCTGAGATAATATTTAAAAAATGAAAAAAATGGAACCATTTGGATATTTAATATATCCTGTTTAACTTAGAATTGAACAAAAACCCTGTTACAAATATCTATTATAAGATCTCTTATGACAGTAATCTAATCATTAAAGCCGTACCTGTTCAGATCTAAACAATGAAGTTGGTTTTATGAAGTTTTCAATCTGAAACTGACCCATAAAAAAGATCTCGGATAGATTTACTATATCATCACAAACTCGAATCATATACCATTAGAAACCTTAATAATTTATGTGAAACACACAAGATTAGTTTGAGAATATGGATGACTAAACTCAAATCCTATACCATTAAAAACATTAATAGTTCATATATCGGTATATAACCCTAACCCGAGACATATATATCTAACACTGGATCTACTCAAAATCACGAATCCAACCCATTCAAAATGGATATTTGCTTTAAGCTACAGAAAATATTAAAAAACCATGCTCATCCACTTACTTCCTTGTTGAAATGTAACAGCTGGTTATCAAAATCCTTACTCTTCTTCTCTGTCAGGTGCCAGACCGCAAGGCAACAACATTTTCTACAAGAAAAAAAAACAGGTTGGACTTTAATCATCAATTTTTATTTATTTATTTATGCTCCATTGGTGATCCAAAGGAGTGGAAATTAACATTAAGCAACTTTAAATGAAGCGGTTATTAACTTTTTTTGGTTACATGTTACATTTCTTCATATCATATTACCAAACATTGAATAAACAGGTACAGGAAGGACCCTAGCAGGATGTATGAAACGAGTGACCAAAGAGGCAAAGACCAGTTACTAGTTACTACCCATGTAAGAAACCGACCAGGATATGATCCAGTAATGCTCTACTGGAGCTCTCTGACCAGACTGGGAACGGAACCACCACAGCCAAAGCCTGAAGCTTGACCAACTTACCCATGAACCCACCACCCCCATAAACAGGGGGTCATTCCCAAGGAAAGAAAGGGAGTCAAACTTGACTTACAATTAACTTCTTTGGGAATGGAGCTCCTCTTGTAAATTGTAACCCCACATTCTCACTTTCTTTTCTTTTTGATAAATTACGCTGCATTAGATTAAAATAGATATAAAGGTCTATAAATTAGCTATTTTTACTATTATTATTTAAATTATTTTGAAGTATTAGAGACTTCCCTTGTTGATGGCATGTCCATCGTTGCTACGATGTAGGAATTCCACATGTTGAGCGCTGATATTTCTGTGCTCTGCGTTGAAACCTTCTGGAATCTCTCATCTTTAAACCCTGCCTCTGTAATCTCAATTGCCTCCTTCAGTAGTAACTGCTCTGTCTTCTTTCGATACTGAAATTTTCCTTCGAATACGCACTCAACCAGTTGCACTCTCCCCTACATAAGATAGTGCCCGGTTATTCCACCTTGTTAGGATTGCTTGCAGATCCGTATTAGTTGCTGATAGTCTTTATGTGATATTGATCTACCCGTGATTGGTACACCCAGATGTTAGGTAGGTAACCCTGGCACTGTGAAGCCCATGATATGTACTAAATCCTTTATCTTCCACTGTTGATGCACTAGCTCACGATCAAACTGTTGATGGGTTCAGAAAAGTTCAAGAAAAGAAAAGAGAAGAAGGATTTATAGGCTGCAGAGGGGGGGAGTATTGATGATACCCCTGGTCCATCAGACTAGTCCCACCCCAGACCAGGCCTAACATGCCCATTTGGCTCAATAGGACGGACGGACCCGTTTTGCCCCAACGGGTACGGGCCTGACCCAACCAGGTTAGTCGGGTTAAACCTAGTAAAAGAAGGCCCAGTCCAATAGGAAAGTGTATAAATATCCCTAGAAGCTGAACGTAAAGGGGAAAGAATATTTGTAATACACTTGTAATAGAGAGATTGTCTGGTTTGATACTAAACGATCATCCACCCTTGCTGAGAAGATCATATGGCTTTTATCTCTGTTGATTTTAAGACCTGAGAACTCACAAAACTCATTTAGTATATCATACTTCCATGTTGAATCGTCCCAATTTGTTGGACAATTCAATTTCATATCCGAAATTAAATTAGGGTTGATCGATTTATCATAGATACTTGGATCAACCGGCATCAAACGTTCCACTAGAGGAACTTGAGGTTGTGAGACATCCTCATTCTCTTCATCGTCGATCTCTTCTATCGGATTATCGTAATTCATCTTATTGTCTTCGTAAATGACTTCATCACGTTGTGAAATGTAGTTCGGATCACTTGAGTTAGTCACGATGGTTTAAGAATGTAGTTCGGATCATCTTATTGTAGTTCGGATCATCATCCTCGTCTTCCCCTTGTTTCGGCATTTTCAAATTTCAAGAAACTCATCTCATTCCATCTATCATTTTTTCTATTTGTCTTTTACCATCCGACGATGCACCTCCCCCTTTTCTCCTCAAAGAATAACGACTTCCTCTTCCAAAAAAAACATCATGACTCAAAATTGAATGATGATGTGAGCCACAGTCCCTTTTGTACATTAAGTTGCCCACCTATTTTCCTCACAAGCCTTTTAATTGCCGCAACATTAAATTCTGGTACCACAAGCCCATCAACATCAACACCACGATCCAAAGAACGACAATCAAAGTCACTCGAGATGAGAGAATGCAAGGTTCAGGATGCGCCTCTGCGCGATGCGCCACCACCTGGAGCACTTGAGCTTTTGCGCGCAAAAGCGCGCCTTTGCGCCAGTGGCATTTTCGTAAATATATATAAAAATAAAGGTTTTTCATATATTTTTATATACCTAAAATATATCTACTTCATAAAATATATCAAAATAGTTAAAGTAGTTCAAAACAAATAGACTAGTTCAAACTTGAAATACATAATACGATCTATAGGTGATCCTGTGTCTTCTTTAGCCGTTTATAAAACAAATGATTTACATCTATAGGTTCAGGTTGGGGTTCACCCTCATTGTTTTCATTAAATTCAGTCATTTCAAAAACCCTAAAAAAATAATAAATTAATTAAAAAAAACACAACCCTAATCTCTGAAATGAGATGGAGAAAAAGATGAAGGAAGATAAAAAAAAAATTAAAAATCGCATACTAAGGGAGATGCGCCTGAATCCGGAACTATGAGAGGATAGACTAAATCCGATGTCGATTGAAAAAAGACAATATATCTATCATCATAGGAAGAAAAACTGATTAGATCTGGAAAGCAACGTCGGAGAAGATGCAATGGAAGCAGAAGAACGACCATGAAAGAAAAAGAGAAAAGGAATCGTGAGTATGCAGTAAGCGAGTGACGTCGACGGGAAAACATGATTAGCTCAGGAACTGAGACGACATTCTGCAAGTTTTTTGTCTCCCCCCTGAAGAAGATTGGAGAAACAATCAAGCAGATCGTCTGGAGTATGGTTGGCAGTCGCTAGAAGAGAGATTTGGGAGGAAAGAATTTCAATACACACAATACCCATTATTAGAATTCTATGTAATAGAATTTCTACTTTTCGTAATTCCACTTACATAGGATATAATTCCAATGTAATAGTATAAAATAACACAAGCAAGATTTTAAATGTTCAGATGAGCCAACCACCTACGCATTTGGGTGCATTATTAGTTTGTTACTAATAAGAATGGAATCTATAATAGTTTATATATAACGATAAATATTGTCCTTAGAATTTTTTTTTTTTGAGAAATTAAAACTTTCATTACTTAAAAAGAGGTTGGACATAGCCCAAGATTACAGAATATAGGGAAATGCAAGTACAATAAATGTAAAAACATTATCTATCTCTTATACAGCTATGACCCTGACTAACTGGCGAAGAACTGAAGCCTCAAGAGGTTGGACTCCCATGAGCGTATAGCTTGTATTTCAATCTGTGAAAGATTGTGCTTCTTATAGGATGTAGAATCATATGCAATGCTCACATCCTTTATAATTTCTCTGCTGACAATTTATGGGGACCTTAGGGTGTGTTGTTTTAATCTCCTATTCCTTTCACACCATATGTGCCAGGAAAGAGATGCTAGCATAGTCCAGTGTACCCCCCAACAACTGAACTTGTGGGTGAATTTTTGTATTGTTTCCATAATATCTCCTATCCTGATATCTATTGCGGGAGATGGGGGGTTTTGCCCACTAAGTGTCCAAACAGCAATGTTAAGAGACTTAAGACAGCTAATGGACTCTAGCAATAGGGTTCTAGTGTAATGGCAGTTAAAGTATAGGTGTTGTAATGTTTTTTCCTCATTTCCACATAGTGGGCAGGACGTATTTATGTTAAGTCACCATCTTTGCAGTCTAGTTAAAGTGTTCAGACTTCAGACTCTTGACCTTAATTCTCCAAAACAACATGGAGAATTTGGGAGGCTTTTTGGCCCAGATCCCTAGATTTATCTGTTGTAAGATGCCTCTGGACTTTAATGTTTCTAAGTGCTTGGAGGGGCAATTTGTGTGACCCTATAGTTACTCAGGCATTTTATACATTGTTCCTAGAAATTTAAAATAGAATATAAATAAAATATACTATATAGAATAGAATATAAATATTAGTGAATCAACATTGGTCTTAAATCTCACCGGAGTAATGATTGCCGGAGGATATGATCGCTAGAGAAAAAACATGCTAAAATCAGAATGTTTCTGCCCTAAATTACGATTCTAATTTAATGTAGGTCATTTTGAAGAAAAAAGAACACCATTGATCACTCACCGACTCACTCCATATGCTTTTTTATTGTTCTAACTTTCAAATTTACATTAATTAAAAAAAAATCACATATCAATGTTTTAGAAAAGGCTGAGCACTGAACAGTGTTAAAATTTGGAAAGGAGGTCTATATATAGAATCAGTATAGTAAATTAGAGGCCAATTAATGCATGTAGAGCATAAAAATCTTATATTATTTGGTTTTCTACCATCAGATCAGATTTATTTTTTTAAGCCGGAAAAATAAGCTCATGACCTGGTTCAAACGGACAGGCTGAGGTCTGGTCTAGGTCTATTCTCACTCCTACTTTCTAAGCATAAAATTATATCAACGTTCTCTAAGGGAATCTAAACAGTCAACCCTAGAAAGCTAGCATCCATCACTCTTATCTACAATACTGTAAGTTTTTTGTATAATTTTTTATACAAAAAAGTAAAAAAAAACATATTCAAACAGCACCAAGGACTAAATTTGATTCTTAACCAAGAGTCTGAAACGGTCTGAAACCCAGATAACTATCATTTTGTCTGCTCATTCGAACCAAAAACCTAAGCTCCATCATTTGCCATGTTTATGTTTGTTGCTGGCTACTAGATAAAGTGATTAGTGATCAACTATAATAGGCATTTCTCTTAATAATGCATGCATTCTTTTCTGGGTTTAAAACATAGTCTGTGGTTGTGGCTTTTTTCATATCCTTAAGTAAACAAAAAATTGATGGTTTGTTCATAGAAATCTTAATAAAAAGTTAGAGAACCTATCATCAAGAGATTGTTGTGTAATGTAAATAATATAGCACTCAAAAGGGCGTTCCAACCTTTGGAAACTCAAGCACTGATATAATCATGGAATCAACTTAAAACCAGCATATCTAGCCAGAACCTATCCTAAACTATAATAAATCCTGAATGTGGCCAAAATCTGGAAATCCACAAGAATCAGTGCCATCCAGTCACAGGTGATTGTTTTGTAATGAAATGTAATATCACAGCTTTGGACAACTAATTGCTGATAGAAAACCCAGTGACCCAGATAAAACCTAGCAAGTCTGTCAGAAACTCAGAATCCATCCTAAACACTAATGACTTCTGAATCTAATCAGAATCTGGGAATAGAAATGAACCCAAAAACAGGTGATTGTTGTGTAATTAAAAGTCATATCACATCTTCTCAAAGAAAACCAACCACAAGTTCACAATCATACATAACAGATAACACTATGTGAAATAGACTCACTCGGCAAGGGTAGTTCAAAAAAAAACAAAGAAAACCCCAACTAACCCTTAATTGTTAGTCAGGGTTTCAACTTTCAACACAATGAATAAAATAAGAAATTAAAATTTCAAACCTGCATGAATTTGTAACGCTCTCTCCCAATCGACTCATTCTCAGCCAAGGCGAAGTAAGATAACATGGGGTAGTGACCGATGTATGAGGCGTAGCTATCACGCTGGATGTTCACTGCCCACTCGCTAAATACAAGAACAAAACCCAAAGGAGTAAAAGTATTCAGAAACAGAAAAGTAAATCGAGAAAGGAAAAACAGATCGTAAAGAAGATGATAGTCGTACTCACAATCTGTTCAAATCTGCATGTCCGGTACCAACATACTTAGCCTGTAGATGCTCCAACTGCGAGTTTATATTAAACCTGTCGCTAGCCTGAACCCAATAAAAAAAGAGAATACACGCCGGAATTAAAGTCCAACTATGAAAGATAACAAAACTATGAAAGTCACCGGCAGACGGAGGAATGAAAACCTGCATGGTTGTTGAAGCTTGCGATTTGCGATTCCGATCAAAATTTCTTAAGAACGAGAACACTGCGGAGAAAGAGGGCCTAAAGACGAGATGGTAAATTATATTTTTACCCCTAGTCCAGTAGTCCGTAGTCCCTAGATTCCCTACCACTCCCAAATGGATATTTGCAACTATACCCTTGAGATAATAAAATTAGATAATTGTCATTCGATTTTCAAATTAGTAACGATTTACTGATAAGTCAATTAAAAATTTAAAAGATATCTTTCTTATCAATCTTTATCTCTATCTATGATCATATGAACTAACTATAGTCTCCCAAGTCCCAACCAACCAACCTGATGAGACACAAAATCTTTAGATAATGACCTAATTATCCAAAGACAGATTGACTAACACCTCCCTGACCAAGCATTTAAATTTTAAATGGCACCAATGTGCTTTATTCTGAATTGTATTATTTGACCAATTACATTTTATATACTTTCTAAATACCTAAGGAAATTGGGCTAAGTAAATGACCCAAATATTGGTTAGTATTTGACATGCAAAAAGTTCACTAGAGCATCTAAATTGTTGTTCCCCCAACCATTGGAACACTCTTCTTCTTCCATCGCTATTATATGTAGAAATACTAGCAGTTGTCATTCAAGCAACAGCATGGCCAGAAAGTTGGAAGAAGACCAGTGGAAATAGGTTTGTGTATCCACTGGAAAACACAGCCTCGAGATTTTATGTGCTCGATTATTTGAAGGGGGAGTAGAGATTTCGTTGCCACATGAAGCTTCACTTTAGTTAATCCCCCACATGCCATCAGTGTAGCGGTGAGACCGCTCGGACTCAAACCCTTCACATGCAAGATGGTCATGCTTTGCAGGCAACTGATATTGGCTAATGCAAGAAGCCCCATGTCTGTTATGGAGCAGTATGATATGTTTATCTGCAAACAACACAGAGAAATTGATGGGTCATGATGTTTGTTTAGATTTTTCAAAAATAATTGGTTGGATCATTGATGCTTACATGTCTGAGATTTTGAGAGTAATGGGCTATTGAAAGCATTCCGGCATCGTTGATCTTTGAGCATCTCTTCATGTCAAGATTAGTTATTTGCCTGCATCCAACAGTAATGGTGGAAACACCTAAAGATGAAACCTGAGAACATCCTCTGATTTCTAGTGTGCTCAATTTTGAACAATTTGAGAGGGAATTCATTGAATTGTCTGTTATCTTTGTACAGTATGCTAAATCAATCGTTTCCAAATCTGAGCAGCCAAGAGCTATTGCAGTAATCCCTACATCTGTGATCCCATCAGACCTGGTGGGAGCTAGAGAATTAAAACATGGTGGTGGATCAAATGTCAATATAATAAATATCCTACAGAAAATTGCTTACCTGTATAGATCAATTTCTTTAAGATTTTTACAAGCCTTTCCAATGTAAATGAGGCCGTTGTCGCTTATATCCAAGCAGAATCCAATTTTCAGACTTGAAAGTTTGGAACATGCTGAGATAGCTTTCAATCCTGTGAGAAAAAATTGTCAGTCACATAAGCCATGATAAGTTAATTAATTTTAATAAAAACTACCTTCGTCATCTAATCCGGTGTCGGTAAGATTTAGATCCTCCAAGAGACGACAACATTGACCAATCAAAGGAAAAGCCTTCACCGAGATAAGGCTACATGATTCCAATCTAAGTGAAGTGAGATAGCTACATGATTTTGTGATGCTCACAATGGAATCGTGGGTGATACCTCTACAGCACGTAATGTCTAATTTCACCAATTCCCTGTGCTTACCAACAATATAAGAAAGAGATTCATCGGTAACTCCATTGCACTTGCTCAAGCTTAGCTCTTTTAACAACATATTTGAATTTCCAATGCTCTTCAAACCGGAACAATTAACTTTACATCCATCCAACTTGATGGAATGCAATTTGGAGAGATTTATCATACTATTTGATAGACCCTGTCGAAATTCCTAACTATTATTTCCAATGAACTTCTAATAGAAGATAGCAATGTTTCAAAAGCAAATGCTTAACCACCTTTAAAGCAATGGAAGATACAAGGGATATGGCAATGACTTACAAGGAAGCTGTATGATAAAATAAGCTGCCGTAAATTCGTGGTTCCATTTGTTATAGAACACAACCCAACATGACTAACATTTTCACAATTCGACAGATCAAGCAACTGCAATGTTTATGTAAAAATCCATAAATCAAAGTAATTATAACACTAAAAACATGTTCAATTATTAACACCAGGAATCAAATTTTTACATGAAGAGATTCGCACTTCTGGTCGAGATCCATCAGACTCTCGTAATCAATCCCTGAGCACCCCGAGAGATACAATTCTTGCAGATATTGCAATTGTAAAACGGCAGGAAGACATTTTCCAGTGATCTACAAAATAACGAAATACAAAGCAGAATTTCAAATATAAATCTCATGAAATCGAAAAAGATTGCAGATATTGCAATTCCTAAAATAGCAGGAAGATATTTTCAATTGATCTTCATACCAAATTACAAAACGCACAGCAGAATTTAAAGTTGAAATAACACTAAATAAGCAGAGTTTAAAAATATTAGTAATATTACAATTCTAAAACAATAGGAATATATTTTCAAGTAATCTACATACAAAATCACCAAACACAGAGCAGAATTGAACTCTAAATCTCATGAAATCGGAGGTTGCAGATATTGTAATAATAAAATAGGAGGAAGAGAGTTTCCAGTAATCTGCAAAAATAGCAGAATTTGAACAGTAAATTACAGGAATGTAAAAAGAAAGGGGGAAATTGATTATACCGGAACAAAGGAGAGATCCAAAACCTCCAACATCCTACACTTAACAGCTACTAATTCCACCCCAAGATCCGTAACACCGGAACACGATTTCAACCGTAACTCTCTCAAATGCGAACATCCAACAGCCACCATCCCAACTCCGACATCCGTCACCCCCTTACACATCCTTATCCTCAATCTCTCCAGCCTCTTCGCCCCGTCCGAAATCACCGCCATCTCCGCATCCCCCAGCTCCGTCCCACCCGAAACGTCGATCTCCACCAAGCTCCCGCATCTCCCCACCAATCCCGTCAGCCCCGCCGCACTGAACCCCCTCGATCTCGACAGGTCAATGGAGAGGAGTGACTGCGGGAGTCTGGAGAAGAGGAGCGAGTCAGGGACGCAGGGACAAAGTGTTAGATCAAGATGCAAGATCGATGTATACCGAGACAGAACCGCGGGAAGAAGCGACGATCGGAGTGGCTTAAGCGTCCTCCGATGACGGGATTCCACGTTATGCAGCGTCTTACAACTCAGAGACACCGATTTCAGTGACTGCGCAGTCATCTTATCGAGTATGCAAAATAGGATCTCCTCCGGCATAGCCTCCAGACTCATCGCCTCCGGCGAACATCTCCGCCGTCTCTTCACGCCCATCGAAATATCATGTGCATCATCAATGCGTATGACCGTGCCACTGTGCGTGGAGAATAAGGTAGTTTTAGATTCAGGCAAAATTATAGAGCTGGGTGTATGAAATGACGAAAGTACCCTTATCATTTGTGTGTGTACAAAATCGGTCATTACGCTGCGGAAATGGAGGAGATCCGTATGGCCATGATAGGGTGTACGGGTAAAAGGACGAAGGGTAAGATTGTCATTTCGGAAGAACGTACTTATTTGAAATGACCTTCAGGTACGTACTGACCATAACCGCCGTGTTGGTGATAAGAACGGAAGAAAAAAAAAGATATCCATTTCGTATTTTCGTCTGTTTATTAAATATTATTATCTGGACAATTTGCATAATTTTTCCATAAGATTTTAAATATTATTAATTTTAACTTATAAAAAAAACAATGTTACGTCTATTAATTTGATATCTTATCAAATTTAATATTTAATCTTGATAATTCTAAACTATTAAAAAAAATAGTTATTTTGAGATGGTTTTAAATGTTTAAACTTTAAATAATCGTTTAATATTTTTGCATTTATTCGATAACTAAAACAAGCATTTTATTGACAGAAAAAACCTCACATACATTTTGATTAAAATTATAAAAAAAAATCAAAATTTAAACGACGAAATTAAAAATGTTAAATATAAAAGTTATTAAAAATTAAATTTCGATGATACGCTAAATTATAGGGATGAATATGTAAAATATCTAGATTTGTAGTTTATATGGTGTTTTCTCGGGAAGGTGACATCTCAGGGTGGTAATGTCTGATGCAGGTAGATAATAAGCAATTTTGTTTTACTGAGAAGCTCAGCCTGTTTTAAGCTAACGGTTTGGACCCACAGTTTAATT
The DNA here is from genome assembly GCA_001185155.1 of Zostera marina. Classification (NCBI taxonomy): domain Eukaryota; kingdom Viridiplantae; phylum Streptophyta; class Magnoliopsida; order Alismatales; family Zosteraceae; genus Zostera; species Zostera marina. Next base: position 199,390 of record LFYR01000537.1, on the reverse strand, counting down.
ACTTAATCTCACCTTTCTGGGAATAATGATGTAATCAATTAAAAATTTGAAATGTGATTATAAAAGACAAAAAAAAATGATAATTGTTGTAAATCTGAATGATGGATCAAAAAGATTTTAATATTTTTTAAATCTGAATTTTGGAAGTAGATTTTTTTTATAAAGACAATTTTTATAAAATTAAATTAAAAGAAGACAAAGGATAAATAGAAAAGATAAATGAAAAAACCTGAAAATATAGCGTGAATCATCATCGTGTCGATATATAACCAATTTCGGATCTCATTTTTAAGTTGAAATAAACTATTTCAACTTGAAACTTTTAGAACTTTTAAAGTTTCAATACTTGTCTTCATTTTTTTCAATCCCCGTAACTCTTTTTCCTCAACTACAATTTTAACACTATTCGTTAAAACATAACAAACATGCAAGATTGAATCAGTGAAGAAAGAGACTTGAATCTTCTCGGAACTCACTCATCTTCTCCATCTAGTAACCCATCACATTTCCTCTATCATTTTCTACATTACATTTGTCATCCGACGATATAACCTCCTGATTTTTCCTTCTAGATTAAATCCCTAGTTTTCCATCCTCAAACGAGAACAAAATAAGTTAAATCTGGAAACAACTCAGAACGGAATCGAGAAAGTTTTTTGATCTGTGGACAAAGTCATACGACGACAAGGAGAAGTGGCGAGAAACTTTCTTCCCCTCCTCTGAACCTGAAAAGCAAATAAAGATTTTAGTTAAATTCCGACTGTGACATTTTTCGACCGGAGCGACAGAAGTGTCGAAAAGAATTCGTGATACTCAAAACAAGATTCCGATAAATTTTCAATTTAATTCTCAAAACAAGAATAAAAGTACAGAACTAATGATCTTAGATATTATCCCAATTTAACTTGTAGACTACCAATAGAAATACTCAAAAAACTATAATCCATTTCATATATAATAAAATACACATGACTTCACTTGGGTACCGATGGCTCTCCCAAAAAAGAAGAGGGATTGGATTTAATGTGCTTTATAAAATCTGCCCAAGCAGTCATAATCACAAAGGTAGATCGAATCCGGAAAAGTCAGAACTCAATCTGGGCTAAATGGATGCGAAAGCGATACATGAGGTCCAAGTTATTAACTGAAATAGGAAAATTACCAAATAATGATTCAGCCCTATGGGTTGAAATACTAGATACCAAACCAAAAATAGAAAAGATCATAAGTGTAGTGAAAGCTACAATTTAGAATGGATTGGAAATGACTTTTAAAAACATATGTAACACATTAAGAAACAAAGAAGAGGTAGATCACCTATGGGAGGGGGTATAGATAACCACTGTACAAAAATTCTGCATTACAATGTGGAGGGCTAGATGGGGTAAAATCTCTATGAAAGCAAATTGAACAGGTGGAAGAAATGGAGGAGATATCGAATGCATATTATACGACGACCCTTGGGAAGCACAAGAGCACGTCTTCTATCAAGGCCAATGCAAGAACTACAAAATCGAGATGTTACTAGTGCGCAAAAGGTAGGTAGAAAGATAGTAGAAGATGTAATCAGATCTTTTCCACCTCAAAAATATAAAACGAAAGGGACTACAAACGAAGAAAGATTAGCGAACATTTGGTTAAACTACACGCAAAATCAGGTAACAAATGGGGCTCAAATGACGGGCCAAAGCGACACCTAAAAGCTACTATATAATATCTCACATTGTATTCTAAGTAAGTAGGAACCTGTATTAAGTAAAGTTGTCCACCTGTATTAAATAAAAAGTGAACAAATCTCAAAAGGAATCGGAATTCAACTAAAAATAAAATTCTAGTACAGATGAACAAATGAAAAATGGGATGGACAGCCTCAAAATTGCCCACCAGGCACCAACCACCGTCATAGGGGCTCAATTCTTAATTTGAACTCTTTTTGCACCTAAAAACCAATGGTATGACAAGTTACTTACGAGTGGTGAATCAAAAGATGATGGAAAATTTTTCCCTAGAGAGGAAAAAAATGTCAAAAACATATCAGAATTTTTCACCCTTATTGTCTTAGGTCTATTACGTAAAAACAATAAGCATATATGTGCTAAAAACTATGAGTCAGTTTTCAAATGTTGTGAGAATCGAATCAATAGATTGAAACAATGCCAAAAGCGTAAGTTAAACCGCTTGTGGTATTACCTTTTTTGTCTTAAAATTGATAAAATTATCAATATGATTTTATCTCCAAAAAAAAAATCTTACCCAAGGACAAGGTTATATTTTTCCTTAATTTTTTTGAAATAAGAGAATTGAAATAAAAACAAATTTGGAAATCCAACAAAATGTGAAGAAAACTATAATTTAGGGTAAACAACACCAACAAGATCCCAACAACCAGAAGAAGAAGAAAATAATACAAGACTGCTAAGTGCTAACCGAACAACTACTTCTTTGCATAGGTGACGAACATAGGGTTCTGAGGGGTGATCTTGAAACCATTAAGTGCTTGCATGGCGATGGTAGACTCACTGTCGTCTTCAAACTCCACAAAGGCTATTCCAGGCTTTGCTTCGATCATTCGGACTTCTCTGAAACCAGGGTACTGCTGGAAAAGAAGCTGGAGCATCATGGTTGTAGTTTCGTTAGGCAGGTTCTCAATGAAGAGGATGTTGTTGGGCACAGTGGGTGGATCTTGTGTACCACCGGTCTTATGGAATGGCTTCTCAGCCTGTAAGAAAAGTGCAATTAATTTTGCATACAGAGATTGGTCAAGCTTGAAGAAAGAGAAAAAACTTACGCCATGGCCATTGGAATCATTAAAACCACCATTCTGTTGTGAATCGTCAGCTTTGTGTTTCTTTTCAGCTGCAAGAATCATGGGATGGAATTGTGATACAGAAAATAAGAAAATACAAGTAATACATAATATAAGATAAATGTCGACAGAAAAATGGTCCGCACTGAATTATAATGTAGAATTAACATTACAAAAGCATATCAATCTATATGATTTCGTGATTTGTCAAAGCACGACACTAAAACCTACAATGAATCGAACAATCTTCCTTTAAATCACACAAAATCTGCAGACTATCACTTAATTTGACATTTTTTAATAATATAAGAATTCCAGTAAATGAAGGGGGAAAGCCCATGAAGTACAATGGAATATAGATTAACTTAGTTCATTGCCTGTGTCGTTAACATGAACTGCAAAAACATAAAAGACCCATTTCTAAAATCTAGATGGTATACTAGAAAGGACATAGATCAATATTAGATCACGAAAACATGAACTTTGGAATATTAAATATTCTGCCTAAAACAAAATCATAACTTCAAAGAAGATTATGTTGCATAACAAAGGTACGAAATCAAACAGTTTACAGCAGATGAAACAAGGTTGCAACATTGAACTATGAACTATCCAATATGTTATAATAATAGCCTCTTATTGTAATTTTGGATTATTTATCTACACTCATTGGGATATATGTCACTCTATCACCTAAGTGTTTATGTTTTATAATAATCCCCAAAACAGTTTGATTTTAGATATAGTTTTTGCAACAGAGTATTTTTGTAGTTTTTCTTTCGAAGGTTAGTGATAAATTTATATGGATTAAAAAAAATCTAAATTATATAATTACTCTAAAAATATCAAACCTCTGTCGTGCTTCTTCCTTTTCTCTTTCACAACAAAAGTCCCATCTGCTTTTGCAATATAATCAGACTTTTCTTTGGCATATTGTATGAACTGGAAGAATGAAAAAAATATAAGATAAACTTAATAAATTCATTCCAGAAAGAAATGTAAATCAAAAATATATATTTTTCCTGTAAGAGAGGGAGAAAAGAAAATATAATTTAAAGTGGAAAAGAAGCACCATTGGTTTGTCATAAAATGGAAAGTTTTGCATTTGGCGAATTGCCATACTAGAAGCTGTGACTTCACTAAAAACAACCCATGCTTGGCCTCGGAGTTTTGGAGTCTTTAGAGCAACCACATCCAAAATCCTTCCATATTGAGAGAACAGAGCATAGAGAGACCTTTTTAATTCTAGATTGATGAAAAAAATAGGTAAAATTTGACAAAAAAATAACCCATCACATTCACACAAACAATCTAAAGAAAAATAAAATTCTATCGTATTAAGGATTTCATAAAAAATAGTTTAACCTCTTAATAGGGATGCAAGTTTGAGCTTGAACTCGACTCGATAGCTTATCGAGTCGAGTTTGGCCTTGTCAAGCTAGATTCGATAAACTCGATAAGAAAATATAAAATATATATATATATATATATATAATTTTTTAAATTTAGAAGTTGCATTTTATAAATGTTCCAATACAAATAAATAATAACTAATAACCCAATTGCTTAATCTAAAAACACAATTAACCCAATTGCTTAATGTAATTTACAATTTACCCAAATTTCTAAAAAAATCCAACGAACCCTAAAGGTCTAATCCCTTCTCCACTTGAAGAACCCTAAAGACAAAACCCTTCTCCTCTCGAAACCCTAATACCCAATCTTCTCCTCTTCAAACACTGAAATACGAAAATACCCAATCTCCTCCTAAGTTATTTTAGCAAATTAAATCAAAAGTATGGACAATGTTGATGATATCGAGTTCGAGTCTAATTCAAGTCAAGTTCGAGTTTGGCTTTTTCGAGCTTATCGAGTTCGAGTTTAAAAAAACATTATCGAGTCGAGTTCGAGCAATTCCTGCAAAACTCGACTCGTTTGCATCCCTGTTTCTTAACATAGAGTAATGATCACCATTCACCAATCATCCCCGTGGTTCTTCTAATTTGTTAGTGTATGAAAAAAACAAATCGGATCCTTAACATAGAGTCTGAGTCTTAATATTTTCTTCTAGTCTGAACTCTGATATATACACCTTAGTCTCTACACATTCCTTCCATAAATTCAGTTAAAGTAATGAAAAACACCCTATTGAAATATAACTTTATAAAACCCTAGAAAAATAGTTAATAAAAATAACGAAAGTGTGAAGGTCTAGAAAAACTAGAACTTGTATAATTCCACAAAACCCTAAAAAAATCACTACTTTCACTAATAGGCACGACAAGTTCATCAATATTAATGCGTAAATAAAAAGATCAATGCCACAGTCCACAAACAATCGAAACTACCCAAACCCTTATCTTTCACCGGTCATCCGCACGAAAAAAAACAAATGTAAATCGTAAGTAAAACCCTAGAACCGCCATAAATCACAAATAAAGGAAAGCGACTGAAAGGAAAAATACGACGGTGAATAAACGATTAGAAAAGGTAATCACCTTCTTTCTTGACCTTCTCGTTGAGATTTTTGATGTATATGGTCTGATTGGGCGGGATGTCACCGGAGAGCATGGCTGCAAATCTGAAACACACTACACAAAGAGATGAAGAGAGAGAGAGAGAGAGAAAGTAGATGGACTGGCGAAAAACACACCGGAAGAACAATCTATAAAGAGGGGTCGTAAAGCTCCGCCGGGTCTGATAATCGTGCAAGGAAGAAGATGGATTCGGTAAATTACTAAATTTTATTTTTTGTTTAGTCCCTATTTTGGGCTGGGTTTTATCCATTTTGATAGATGCTTCCAAGGCCTTTGGGGAATTTTACATATGGCAATACTTTTTTTTTAATTAAAACCATCTGATAATATATAGGTTCCAAAACAAAAAAAGAGGTGTGATCTCATACGCTCGACCCCACACCCTCCGCATTGATCCACTCAAGTGATCTTACGATCGTTTAAACCTTCAACCATTTTCGGGGACTGACTCGACGTTTTCTAAAACGATATATGTCTCATCGTTCTCGCGTAGTGGGCTTTGGACAATGGAGGGTGAAAAAACTCTGGTGTGCTCTTAGCATCTTTTCTTTTCCTAAAGAAAACTCTGTCATCACCTTTCGGTCTATTACATGTAAGTGGTTAATCATATCGTTTCTACCTTCACTACAAGAAATACGACATTGTATGGCGGTCTTAAAATCAGCGGCGAATCTAGGGATTTTTTTCTCCGGGGGGGCTAATTTTAAATCATTTAATCAAATTCACAAAAAAAAATCAATCCAATTATCCTTGATGAGGTGTCATATTTTGGTACCGATACATAATATCATCATTACTAACACTAGAAAATAAATCTTTTTCAACATATGTTACTAAAATATCATTCAACCAAACATCATCCATACAAGAAGATGGATTGGGTAAATTACTAAATTTTATTTTTTGTTTAGTCCCTATTTTGGGCTGGGCTTTATCCATTTTGATAGATGCTTTCAAGGCCTTTGGGGGATTTTACCTATGGCAATACCTTTTTTTAATTAAAACCATCTTATATTCCAAAACAAAAAAAGAGATGTGATCTCATACGCTCGACCCCACACCCTCCGCATTGATTCACTCAAGTGATTTTACGATCGTTTAAACCTTTAACAATTTTCGGGGACTGACTCGATGTTTTTTAAAACGATATATGTCTCATCGTTCTCGCGTAGTGGGCTTTGGACAATGGAGGGTGGAAAAACCCTGGTGTGCTTTTAGCATCTTTTCTTTTCCTAAAGAAAACTCTATCATCACCTTTCGGTCTACTACATGTAAGTGGTTAATCATATCGTTTCTACCTTCACTACAAGAAATACGACATTGTATGGCGGTCTTAAAATCAGCGGCGAATCCAGGGATTTTTTTCTCCGGGGGGCTAATAATTTTAAATCATTTAATCAAATTCACAAAAAAAAATCAATCCAATTATCCTCGATGAGGTGTCATATTTTGGTACCGATACATAATATCATCATTACTAACACTAGAAAATAAATCTTTTTCAACATATGTTACCAAAATATCATTCAACCAAACATTATCCATACAATTGCGACAACTTGATTTCAAAAGATTCATTACTGAAAAAGATCTTTTCAAGCAGTCGCAACTGGTAATGTGAGTGTTAATTTTAACAAACGAAACACCAAAAGGAAATACGACATCTCTTCTTTTCTCAATCAACTTTACAGTCAACTCTCCAATTCCATTCAAATTTGAAAGTTCTTCGTTATTACGTACATGAAAAATGTATTATGACATGCAGTTCATCTTCAAGAGCTTTAATGTCAACAGTAGAAAAATCCATAAGATAAAATATAAAAATGTTATATTCAATCCATGATTCGTATTTGTCAAACCACAATACACAAAATCTTCTAGATTGATTTTTAATTCACTTCAATGGAAATTCATGTTGGCGTGGTTAACAAGGTTTCTTTTGCAAATAATATTTTTTTTATTTGATCTAGGTCATTTGGATGGTAATCATTTATCTTCTTTCACAATCCCGAGTCGGAAGGTAATTTACTAACATCGAGTGATTCTCTAGATGGTTGTGAATTGGATGATGGAGTTGAAATTTGTTGATTTATTTTAAGCTTTTGATCATAAATTTATCCATTGATTATCTATGTAAAAAACACTACAAAAAATTAGCGTATTTCTGGCGGCCACCTCTTGGCGGCCTGGCCGCCGGTAGATAGGACCAGCGGCCAGGCCGCCGGAAAATAATACTTGTCCGCCGGTATAATTTCCCCGCGTAAATGTGAGAAATAAGCTGGCGGCCAGGCCGCCGGGATCTTTTTTTGTTAATAGATGCCGATTCGTGATTTCCTCGTAAGAGAAAGAAATTTTCTGGATACTTGACCTTATAAGCTAGAAGAAGGCATGTCGTTTCCAAACTCTGTTTCTCCCTGTCATCATAATCTCCTAAGAATAAGTAATTGGCATCAGGAGGGAAACCACCATATTCAAAAAGTCATAAAAGGTCACCATATTGGCCGTGAATATCGCCTGAAAATTACAATATGTATGCATGTCAGCTATTCAGCTAAGAACAAGTTAAACATATATTTAAACTGCAAGATGTTTAAGAACAATGACTTTTCTGATTAACTAGAAAGAAGACTAGTTGGTGCATTTATCCAGAGACTACAGAATCTTCCATTAGATAGATAGATCACTGATTCTAATGATTAGAATCATCTCTGGTGCACTTTTCATCATTGTGGCATATAACATAACATTATTACCTTATGTATTGTTGAGGCCCTCTATTTGAGCCCAAGTGACTAATTCAGTCACTTGGGTCAAACCCTAACTATATATATATTCTTATTTACTTTTTTTTTTTACTTGGTTGTTTTATCTTACTCGGTGACTCTTCGTTCCTCTCTCGCTCAGTTTTCATACTCTCTAAACCCTCACTACAAAAAATTAGCGTATTTCTGGCGGCCACCTCTTGGCGGCCTGGCCGTCGGTAGATAGGACCAGCGGCCAGGCCGCCGGAAAATAATACTTGTCCGCCGGTATAATTTCCCCGCGTAAATGTGAGAAATAAGCTGGCGGCCAAGCCGCCGGGATCTTTTTTTGTTAAGTTTCCGGCGGCCTGGCCGCCAACTCAAATTTTCCCCATGTAAATGTGAGAAATGAGCTGGCGGCCATGCCGCCGGGATCTTTTTTTGATAAGTTTCTGGCGGCCAGGCCGCCGGGATCTTTTTTTAGTTTTAAAAGTTATAAATTCAATTATAAAAGTTATTTTATATAAATTATAAAATAAATTTATTTTAAATTATAAAAATTAACAAAAATAACAAAATTAATAAAAATTAAATAAATTAACTTATTTTACCATTCTAAAAAATAATTTAAATGGAAAATGTTTGAATTAATGTTTATATAATTAGCTTCTTATTATTGAAATGAAATAATTAAATCACTATATTACATATTATAAAAATTATAATTTAATTAAATAATAATAATATTACTATATCCTATTAAATTACATATTAGGGTTAGTGTTAGGGAAAAAATTAGTTTAAATTACCTAACCATAAATTTTGTTATAAAAAGTTGATTTTAAACTCTATAAATATAAAATACCCATTTAAAATATTAATATTTAACCCAAAAAAGAAACCAAACATAAAACCCCTATATTAAACCCAACACAAAACCCCTAAATTAAACCCACCCAAAATCCCACATCCTGTTTTCTTCCCATTTAAATTAAACACAATTTATAAAATACTCATTTAAATTATTAATATTTAACCCAATAAAAACCCAACACAAAACCCCTATATGATACCCAACACAAACCCCCTATATGATACCCAACACCCAACACAAAACCCCTAAATTAAACCCACCCAAAATCCCCTAAATCCCACAAAGTGTTTCTTTCCCATTTAAATTAAACACAAAATATAAAATATCCATTTAAAATATTAATATTTAACCTAAAGAAAACCCAACACAAAACCCCTAAATTAAACCCACCCAAAATCTCCCAAATCTCACCACGTGTTTTCTTCCCATTTAAATTATACACAAAATATAAAATACCCATTTAAATTATCAATATTTAACCCAAAAAAAACCCAACACAAACCCCTATATTAAGCCCAACACCCCTAAATCAAAACCATCCAAAATCCCCAAATCCCACATCGTCTTTTCTTCCCAATCCAACACTCCAGCGATTTCCCAACCCAACCTCCAGTGAGGAGTTCCTCCGGTGGCAGCAGCAGCAGCAGCCCATATTTCAGGTTTATTTCTTCTTCTATTTCCTTACTTCCTGTAGATTTCTCGGTTTCCTCCCTCTATTTCTTCTTCGGTTTCCTTACTGTCACGCCCATTTTACATGTCATTTCTTCTCTAATCAGCCCCACGTGTCTGGTCCTAGTCTTGCTTTTATGTTGTGATACAATCCTTAGTTTCAGATAACTTTCCAAAAGATTTCCTAGTTCAAATGCTCACCCAAAAACACTTTTTAAACAAAAATGAAAACAAATTATAAAAAAGACAACATCCAGAATTAAAATTAACACTGAAAATATTCCTTATTTACCTCGCTAGATTTACGATCCCACCAAGTTGCAAATACCCCTTATACTCTGATTTCTATGTGAATCCACCCAACATACCAGTGATCTTTGATTCAAACAATCTTTAGATTATTCTAACACTTTAAAAGTTATATGCCAGTTATATGCATGCTCACATCTGTTTGGGGAAGCATTTTTTCTTCTTTTCATTTTATATTCAATTTTGGGGAAAGTGGGAAACCATTTTTTTTTTATTTCTCCATTTAAAAAAACAAGTTTATTTCTATTCACTATTTTCCAAATTTCCATATAGTAGATATGATTTTTATGAAACACTGATGTCATTTGTTTTCAAAGAGGAAATCTAATAAACATCGATAAACTCTGATGTCATTTTTCTTTGATTGTTTGTTTTTGCATTTGTTTGGTTCTATCTCAGAAATGATATATCATAACTTTTGAGGATTTTGATCCTTAGTTAATAGAGATGGATGATGATTATCGGGATATGATTTTAACTTAGTGTCGATGTACTCGTCTTGGTCTATCTGTAAGCATGTATGTTTTTTCCGACTCGCCATCTTCCACTCTCCATCATTAATTAAATTAGCTCTTTTAGAGGAAGTTGGTGATGATGATTTATCTTTCGACCAGGCTGTTTTGGTTTAGTTTTTTTTTTGAAACTTTAAATATCTTTTTCAATTGATTTAGAGTTGATTAGTATGCTTTGGTTTAGTTTGGTTTAAATTTGCTTTGATTTAGAGTTAATGGTAGCCAATAGATAGATTGACGGATAGATAAGATCTGATTTTAAAATAAAATGAGATCTGAAATATCATTCCAGATCTTTTCCCAGTTTGTTTGTATTCAAAATTTGTGTAATGTTCTACGATCGATCTATGCTTTATGTTGTAATTGTATGTCTTTATTTTATTTAGATGTATTGGTTCGTATTCGGTTTTTCGGTTTTTATGGTGGTCGGGACTCAAAGTCGGAATGATCATTCTGATGATCCTTCCGATGATCAGTATTCTGATGATCATTCCGATGATCAGTATTCTGATGATCATTCCGATGATCAGTATTCTGATGATCATTCCGATGATCATTCCGATGATCAGTATTCTGATCATCATGATGTGGATATGAACACGACTGAGTGTTCAAAGAAAAAAAACAATAGAAACGATAAAACAATCGTCATATTCGAAGACGATGAAATTGTCTACGATAAAGTCGCAGAAAAATTAAAAAAACGTCTGTAACCGAAAATGTAAGCATTTAATCAATTTATATATTTTCGTTTTATTTTATTTAGAAATAAAATAACGATATTTTTATTATATTTAAATTTTCATTTATAGGTTGATGATATATTGGAGAATGCGATGGCTCGTCATTTGAACTTTTTAAACAATATACTAGCGCTTTTCAATCTCAAAATTCAAACATGCACATACCGGATTTTCCATCATATGGAGCGTCGACGTCACGACCACCAGTACAGCAGACTCCTCCTCAACAAATGATTAAACCAGAGGAGCAGACTCGTGGACAATCAGTCAATATTTTCTCAAAAAATATTGAGTTAGCGACTTAAGTCATCAAAAAAACTTTTTATTTTGTTTTGTCGCAATTTATTTTAAATATTATCGACTATTTCAATCTCAATTAAAATTTCATAATCAATTTTATTTTTATTTTTATTTTCATTTAATTTTATTTTTAATAAATAAATAAATAAAAATTAATTAATTACAAACAAAAAAATTCAAATAAATAATTAATAGGTCCCGGCGGCCTGGTCGCCAGAAATTTAAATTTAAACCACCATTTCATTGGCGGCCAAGCCGCTGGCTATTTCGATCAATAATCGAATTACAAAATATATTGTCAGCGGCCTGGCCGCCAGGAAATTACCAAGCTGGCGACATTAGTTCTGGCGATGACATACCGGCGGCGTAGCCGCCAGGAGACAAAATACCGGCGGCCTAGCCGCCAGAATTGGCCGCCAGAAATACGTTGGTTTTTTGTAGTGAGGTAATATTAATGACGTAATTGTCATCAGTGACGTTGAACCAGAAGATGGCTTAGTTGCAGATTCGCCATTGTTGAAGCCCTTTACTCCTAGACACCTCTTAAAAAGACCTGTAATGGCTGCTCCACAAAACTCTGATATGCGCGGCTGCTGGCCGTTCAAGAAGAGGAAAACTGTGCTTCAGGGCCAATCTTCCAACTCATCAGACCACCTTGGTCATTCAACTGTGACGAAAAAATCAATTGACCATTTCCAGCCCATTTTCGTTAACAATTTCCCCCAGCCACCACCTAATGTGCTTCAAGAACCCATTCAACTTTCACAATACCGACTGGAACACCCATACAGCAAATCTATATTACCGGAATTGAATTAGTGTGGGTGGTGTTGGCAAAAAATTCCAGAGGACCACCCAAACCACATGCCACTGCTATCTCCTTTACCAGTTGACTCCTCGTCGGATGACGACTATGAGGAAGCTGCGGAGTTTTACAAGGATATTGATAACATTGATGAACAATAGTGGAAGGATTGGTGGAACCAATCTTTCAATACTCCTCCCCACAGAAGATGAAGCCTTGCTAGGACATCGAAATGAAACAGAGTACTGTTAGGATTTAAGTCTTTAAATTACCATAGTTAATGAAATGTACTCTGCAAATTAAGTTATATGATTCTGTATGAAGATATGTATTAGCAGATAGACAACAACAAAATGCATGTACTGATCAGAATTATTTAACATGTTTGAGCTATTAGTTATGAAGTTTTAAGTTTCCCCAAAAAACAATATGTGGATCCATGGACTGATGTTGTCATTGAACTACTAATTTTACTGCTATATGATTTACGAGAACTAATTAGAATTACTAAAATTCCAAACAAACTAGCAGTCTAAAAAGGTCTTATATTTTGGTGCAGCAGATGTTTTAAGATTAACGATCATAGGTCGGAATGATTTCATTGATATAATGAACAAGTGTAGATCAAAGGTAAAATATAGAACTGTTGGATTTAGACAATCAATTAGCATTTTAAAGGAAGACAGTTGAGACTTGATAGATAATGTTCTATTAGCATTTTAAAGGTTTCAATATTGGAATTTTGTAGAAAATGTCCAAACCCAATTTTCCGCACTAGTTCAAAAAATTTACTTGGCAATTTATCAACAACTAATAAATAGGTATTAAAAAACAAGAATAACAACATCTATTTTGAACTAGGAAGTGACCTGAAAAAAATAAGCATATCGGGTTAACGTCAAAAGGTTAGGATATTACAATTTATTAAAATTATTATTGGAATGTAATAATTAATTTCATACTATTTTTGGCTCCACGAATATAAGATTCGGGAAATTGTTTTTGCGGAAGAAGGTCACGATCAATGTTTGATTTTTTGATCCTAGTTTTCTTCTTCTTTGGTATATCAACTAGTGTAGGCAATAAAATTTGAAATTGGATTAGCAAATGTAAAAAATTATTTGATCAATGAATTTTATTTGGTAATTTACCGACACACCTTGACATGAGGTTTCCTTCTTCACGAAGACGTTTACATGTGGCTTTTTTGTTTTGCGAAGACAACAAACTTCTCGACACGTTAGACGAGAAATCATTGGTAGTATTAATTTATCTAGTAGGTTCGATATGGCCTTGAGATTTTTAAAAAATTATTAAATGAGAATATGTTCAAACTAAATTTAATACATACAATTCAAATTATTAATCATCTAAAATAAAACAAATTATATTGTAGAATTTGTCACATACCACAATTTGCGTTGTAAATGGAACAAGTGTTTAGATCATCATCTGAATCTGAAATACTAATCTGAGGATAAAAAATAATTTGGGTTATTAAAAAATTACAATTAAATGTAAAAAGAAATTGGTTAATAAGAATGCGACGACATGATTTACATAAATTATAAGATATAAACGATTTTCTTTCAACATAATGATCAATCCAATCAAACAAATGAATGTAATATTATACTGCATAGCATTATTGATTTTAAGGAAATGCAAAATTGATATTATTTAACAAACATAATTCAAAAAAACATATCTACAAGTACTAGCTATGATTATGTTAAATTAAATTTTCAGTATAATTTCATCGATGATATATTATATGATACAAGTATTATTTGAAGAAAAACAGCTAGGCAAAATTAATTACAAATGTGTTCATGAGGGGATCCATTTTCTAATTTGTGAAAATCAGAACAGGAAAGGTTTTCCTATCAAATATTTTTGTGGAAATAAAAAATGACTAATTGATAGATAAAATGTTCATTCTAAATACATTAATTTCGAGATTATTAGAACCCAAAGATGATATGTAGCCAAAGAAGATTTTTCAACGTCTTCTAAAATTCATCAAAATTTTACCTTATGTCTCAACAAACAAAACAAATTAATGTACAAATAAGATAGAAACAATCGCAACAGGCCAAATGTTAGAAGCAGTAACATTACAGTCATTAGGGATTTTCAAAAAAAATACATGATTAAATACGTATATAAAACTTCAAATATAAATAACTAACTATTACCCAAATTTGTAATTTATAGTTAAAATCAGAACATATAGAATGACCATTAGTACAGATGGAACATGCAATCAAACTGAGGGAAGTTAATTTATGTATTATACCAAGAGTTTCTACAAATGTAAAATATGATTTATGGCTTATACTCTGTGTTTCTTCTGCAGTAAAAAAAACACAAAAAATGTGATTCTGATTTATGAACTTGAATGTACATGAATAGGGAATAATTAATACGATATTTGAAATAACTAGGTGTTCAAATGAAGTATTATTATGTCGACAGTATATTAATTAAAGAATAACAGGTAGAATGTCTATGAAAAATAGATTACTTACCAAGGAGGTGATAACAACCATTGCCGCTTAATATTCTTAGAATGGCTGGGGAATATCCTACAATGAATATATGTCGATAAGCATGAATAGGCTAATGACTACTGGACCTACATAGAACGAAAAAATAAAATGATGAATCTGGCGGCCATCACATACTGAATCTTGCAATTCTCTGAAATTTTAGCGCATAAAAAACTGTTCTTTCAAGATGATCAAACAATGAGCAGAGACGGTTACGATTATTGGGGGTGTGTGGGGGGCGGTGGAGTGGTGGAAATGAATAAAGCAGAGGGCGAACGATAATCAGAGACGCCTACCTGAGATCGGCAGTATTGATTCCGAAGGGGGCGATGATGAAATCGCAATCCAGCAGTGAACGAAATGGGTGAAGAACGATTCAACCATATGGATATGAAAGGAGAGAAATCAGTACTTCTGAATGTATTTTGATGCATTAATTTTAGACCAAACAATGTACAGAGAAAGAGTATGGCTTTGACAGGAAGACCACGACCGCCGTACGTCCTAAGGTTTCGTCGAACGCTCAATTGCAGAAAAATGGGATGGACGACCACAATCGGACGAGAGAGTCTACGACCGGATGCAGTACCACAAGTTGTATCGTACCACAAGATGCATGTACCGTTCTGGAAGTTTTTCCTATATAAATATATAATATATAATATATAAATATAATAATATTAATATTAATTTATTATATATTTATCTGGATATCCGAATCCGAAATTTTTAAACGAATTCGGATTTTAACGACGGATTTTTCGAATATCCGAATCCGACCGAATAAAATCCGGATTTCAATTCAGGTATCCGAATCCGGATAGTCATATTCGAATTCGAATACAGATTCGAATACGAATTTCGATATACCATTTTCATCAAATAATCAAATATGCTTATTTTTAATCATTAATTGTTTTTAATAAAATTATTAATGATTGCAAATGAGGTTGGTAATTGGTGAATGATTATGTTACAAGGTATATAAATAAATAAAAATTAAAGTACATACGCGACCTCGAACACAATTTCTCTCTCTCTCCCTTTCTCATTAATGTAAACTATAGACTGATTAACCTACTGTACATCTATCTCGAGGTACGTAGGCAGTATTAATAGCGCGTCATCGCCCTACCATCGAACCGGGCCTAGGTGCTCTTGGGCTCATGCCTTGGGCCGAGGCTGGATCGAAGCTGCGAGACGGGCTTGGGCCGAGGTCCGGTAAGATTCGGGCCAAGATCCAGGTCGGACCCTAGTCGGGTTCGGGTCGTGGTCTGGGCTGAATTACTGTTGTTATTCTTGGACTGCTTTCAATGGGCTAGATCCAGACGAGTTATAAGTAGCACATATTTTAGGGCACCAATAGTAGATCGATATAGAAACGGATCATCTAACTTCACTCTCGACTCTACGGACAAAGTGTTTGATGAAATCATCGGTGTCGGAAGCGACATTGCACACAACATATTTGTTCTCTTCAATAGATCCAAGATATTATGTTTTTGGATAAGAAGCATGACATCATCATTTCTGATCACTTCAATCCCTAAGAAAAACTTTAGATCTCCAAGCTCCAAGTTCTTTGATTGCAAACTTGGATGCTAAGAAATTAATAACCTTGGTAATTGCATTAGACGAAGACCCGATGATGACGATGTCGTAGACGTACACCAAAAGATATAGTGTAACTCCATCTCTTTGGAATATAAATAGTGACGTGTCCGTTTTGTATGACACAAATCCAAAACTCATTAGACATTTCATTAACTTTTTGTACCATACTCTTGGGGATTGTCGAAGTCCATACAACGATCTATGAAGTCGACACACATGCTCTGGAAACGTATGACTCTTGTATCCGGATGGTTGATCCATGTAAACTGTTTAATGCAAGTCACCGTGCAAGAAGATGTTGTTTACGTCAACCTGTTTGATCACCCAACCATTTGAAAGTGCAATAGCCATAATCAACCTTACTGTGGTAAACTTGACAACTGGGCTAAAAGTCTCTTGAAAATCGATGTCTTCTACTTGGTTGAACCCAAGAGCAACAAGCCCTGCCTTTCGGTGACTGAAGGTATGTACTATCTGAATTTTTCTTGACTTTGAAAACTCACTTACATGTAACAATATTTGCACCCTTTGGAGGATCCACAAGCGACCATGTTTTATTTTTATAGAATGTCTTTAATTCTTCTTCCATAGCCAATCTCCCTTCGAGTGATTGTAGAGCCTTTTTTATAGATGTTAGTTCTTCCACACTTGCTTGGGCAATATAAAGATATGCCAAAGCTCTATATAGTCCACCCGTTGGATATTCCTCAAATTCCCAGGTCGTGCCGAAGGAATAGAGACACCCGATGACACTGTCGGTGAAAGTTGTGTGACAATCTCAGTTAATGAAGTTGTCAGTGAGGATTGTGATGATGTTACGGTGAAGACATCAACTCTTGAGATGATTCGGAACTTGATGCGGCCTTGATGAAGAATTCTAAATTTCTTTAATATGAGAAATCGATTCAGATTGAGCAGATTTATCAAATTGGGCTGGATTGGATTGTTCAAGTGATGATAGCCAAATTGAGACACTTGAATTTGGGGTTGGATCGGAAGGTTGAATCTGAGAAACAACTTTTGAAAAGAAAGGTTTGTCCTCTAGAAAACGATAATGTTTAGATACAAATAATTTGTTAGTTGTTTCATCAAAACAAACATAACTCAAATGATTACTACTGTAACCAAAAATAACACAAGGAATAAATCGAAAAATGAATTTATTTGAATTATAAGCACGTGGATGTGGAAAAGCGGTGCACCTAAAAACACGGAAAAAATCATAATTGGTTTATCAATGAAGCTGCGAGCAAACGCTGTTCGACGGAAGGCGTTAAATCATGCTTGAACGTGCTTGGAAGCTTCCTGGATTGTCGTCGGTTGGGTTGGTGTATTTGTATTGGTGTTTCAAATTTCAATGGATTTATTATGCCAGTTGTAAAGTGGTGAAAAGGTGAGTGTGACGTGTGTGTGATGATGATGAGTTAATATATCACAATTAAAATAGAATTTGACTAATCGTATGATGTGTTCATGATGTGTTCATGATGTGCTCATGATGTGCTCATGATGTGCTCATGATGTGCTCATGATGTGTTCATGATTCTCCTTCCTTACACTATAAAAATGGATCTGATGTGAGTTGAAGAATCACCATAATCGAGCTCTCCATCTCCGAAACCATGGTTGCAGACTTGGCCACCATAACCTCTTATTTTTCGAAGGTAAGGTGTATAAGTGTATAGAAATATCTAATTTGCCTTGTCTAATTCGATAATTATTTTATATGTGCGCGCGACACGGTCTTTGGAATCTTCTAAAGCAAATTCTCATGGCTAGATTTGATCAAAGGACTACTGATTTTGGTTGTGGGTGAAGATCTGTTTTCTTGTAGTGAACACATAAAGTTAATTTGAGCGCGCACTACCAAACTTGTTTCCTTAGTTGCGACGATTTGACATCTCTTCACGATGACTATACATGAGATTAGACATATCCTCTATCTCAGGTGAAGTGACCAAGGTCGAGGTTATGTCCAATCTCATGTAAGGCCACTTTGTAGAGATAAAAGGCGTCTTTAGTCATATAGATAAGAGCAGAGGAGGAAATCTCCTACTCTGGAGAATTCACGAGCGACGTATCCCAACTCTTGATCGTTTAGCTGCAAAGGGGATGGTCTGACCGGTGAGGTGTGTATTATGCAACAAAAGTGTATCTGCATTTTAGGCGGAGTGATCACCCTAAGTCAATCGGAAACGTTTCAGTCATTGGCAACCTTCTTACAAACAATCACGAATCAGTCTAAAGTATGGGGTATTCATTGGTCCCTGATAGGGGCAACATCATGGATGATATGTCGAGAGCGTAATGCAAGAAGACGTTCCGGTGAAACTTGCTCGAAGGAAGCGCTGTTGCGGAATGCCTGCCGAAATACCGACATCAGCCTTCGAGAAGGAAGATATAAAAGAAAGCATCGAACCAATAAAGAGCAGCAAGGAGTCGCTTTATGAGATGCTCACATGTTGCTTGCTGGTAGTAATGATGCTCAGAGAAGTTAGTTAGATCTTTAATTTTCTTTAGTTTGATTTTATTGCTTAAATGCTTTAAAAACTCTTTGTTTTAATTTTATTTTCATGTTGTAAAAACTCTTTGTTCATTTAATACCAAATACCGCAATAAAAAAAATATAGATAAGAGGATTCTGGATTGGAATCTTTTTATTCAAATAATCAAATATGCTTATTTTTAATCATTATTTATTTTTTTGTTGTTTTTAATAAAATTATTAATGATTGCAAATGAGGTTGGTAATCGGTGAATGATGATGTTACATGGTGTATAAATAAATAAAAATTAAAGTATATAAGTTGTCATACGAACACAATTTCTCTCTCTATCCCTTTCTCTCTCTCTCTTTCTCATTAGTGTAGACTATAGACTGATTAACCTACTGTACGTCTATCTCGAGGTACATATGCAGTATTAATAGCGCCATCGCCCTACCATCGGGCCGGGCCTAGTTGCTCCTGGGCTCATGCCTTGGGCCGAGGCTGGATCGGAGTTGCGAGACGGGCTTGAGGTCGGATTCGTAGTCTGGGCCGGATTACTGTTGTTATTTTTGGATTGCTTTCAATGGGTCGAGAGTATCATCAATACACTAAGATTCGAACTATAACATTTAGTCACCTTAACAGTGACTTTGACTAATTGAGCTAATCGAGTTGTGTAATGGTAATGTTATTTATACATAGACTTTGATTCAAACTAATTGATTGTTAACGGTTGAAATAAATAAATAAAACTATAAAAAACACGTATTAATTGAAAGTATAGTAAAACAATAATGTTATATGGAAATTAATAAAATTTTAGTCTGTAAATGTATACCGAAATCTGTATTCGTATTCGAATACCAAAAATGATATCTGAAAATTATCTGGACGGATTCAGATTTTTTAAGCTTTTTATTTTATTTTTAGATTTTTTAAGGTTTTTATAAAAAGTTATCCGGATTCAGATTTTCCAAATATACGGTAATTTATCCGAATTCGGATTCAGATTTTCCTATCCGGATATTATTCGAACGGATATTATCCAGATTCAGATACCAGGATATCCGAGTCGAATCTGGTCTATCTACAGGCCTAATAAAATTTACGACACACTTCAGGTACGCTAAGGTTCAAAGTGCTATATGCGCGAAATTAATTTAATCCCTTCATATAATTTTACTGACAACTTTTTAAATACATGAAATAAAATGAATAAAAAACATTCGATTGTGGTTGTTGGTGAATAAATGTTGTTAGTACGATATGTAATACCCTCTGTGTACTAGATTATAGTGTAATAAATGTTAATTTTTTTGAAATATATTACTTTTCCAGAAGTGGATAAATAAAAAATTGTAAGGTAATGTTGAAATTCACTGTCGTTAGTTGCGTTGAGAAGATTTGATGAAATTCACTCGGATTCAGATACGTTAAGAGATTATAGTATACAAAACAGAGTTGTTTGTCTCAACGTTAAAAAGTCATACAATCTCCGTATCAAATCAATCATTAATGTTCACCAATGCAAAAGTAATAACATCCAGAATAGTAATGAGTTGTTCAAAAAATAAATATACGCCGTACATGTTTGAAAGAGGTAGTGGATAATTTCCAGGCAGCAACGATTACAGTTACGTCAGAGATACGATCGCTCAGAGTATCCCTTTCTCGCATGATAGCATTGAGAGTATCCTGCATAGCCTTGGCATCACGGTCAGATGCCTCGATGATCTGAGTTTTGAGAACGACTTCTGGCTTAGCGGCTTCAACAAAAAGCTCAGCTTTGGTCTGACTTGTGCGGGATTCGATCAGCTTCCTCTCGGCCACTTTAAAAGATGTCTGATTAGCGGTCTAGTCTATATTCAGCTTATTGTAACTAGCCCGTAGAAGGGTTATTGTCTGGCACTGATCGTTGTACTGCGACGCGAGAGTTTTAACTTTACTGAGAGCCTTGTCAAGCTCATCTTGCAAGGACTGGTGGTCTCTGAATGATGGTAGAGATTGTAGACCACCCCTGTATAAGTGCTCAAGCTGCAAGGATAAAAAAGCGTAAGAGCAATATAAACAAGATGTGAACTTTTCAAAAAAGAGAGAAAAAGACTTACATTTGCAATGTTTTGGACAATCTCATCTACGAGTTGGTCTATGCCGGACCCAGATATCGCCTTTAAAGTCACATTGGCAGACTCCGTGTCAAGCACAGACGGAGTCTTACCATAGTAAATGACTGGGGTCAGAAAACGTACCACATCACAAAAAAAAACACATAAATTGACTCCACCTACGGAAGCAGTAGGCAGAGGAGATCTCGGAGATGACACAAGTTCAAATCACACCACATCATAGAGAGAGTAGGAAACCACGTAGGATCACGAAGAATCCCGCCGGGAGCTGCGACAGGGACACTTCAAAAGTAAGTAGCACTTTACTCATTATCTCTAGAATCGGTAGTTCAGAGAAGTGCTTAAAGTAGATCCGTGGAATAGCCTGGAATCCCGGGGGTGGAAGATTCGCATGCTGGTAACGCGATGTCCAGAATCGCAGACGCCCAGAGATCTGAGTCCCCAATAGCAAGCCTCGAGCGTCGCTTGCGTTAAGGTTGGAAGGGGGGTTCAGTCCATCAGAACCATCCAAGGTTGCGTGAGTCATCACTTGCTCGAATTCGCCGTCCCCGGAGCGGCTTATTGGGAGCAACCTTGGTTCGCCATTCACGGCAACTTCACAGTGAGCGAACCCAGATGGGTTCAAAGCTCCAACGTACGTATCCAAATCGAGGTCCGGATCTCGACTGGAATTCAAGTCCACGGGAGGTGGCGGAGTTCTTTCAACAGAGCGCCGGCTCGCTCTACGGCGTGGGTTGGAAGCACCACGGTCAACACGCAATTCCTCTTCAAAGTTTATGTTAAGAGGCGGGGGGACCCCCTCATCTTCTTCGGGCACATGGATTTTGCCCTTACCCGTGGTGCGTCGTCTTTTTCGTCTAAGAGAGCCATCGCCCACGGATGACTCCCGGTGCGGGGTCAGTCCCGATACAATGTGACCTTCCGCGTTCACAACCAACGGAGTGGTGTGGCGCGCAGAAGAGTCATCAACCTCCATGGGAGTCGCCGACTCTGGCCCTCGAGTCGCCGATCCAATGAGAACGATCGGCGAGTTCCGGCCAGCAGTCGCCGACCCAGTGGCACCTGAGCCTTGCCCTCTCCGCTTGAAAGATTTTCCCTTAATGGGCCCACTCTGTGTCGCCGACTCCACGATGGGAATCGCCGACACAGAGGACTCGGGAATCTCTCCCAGCTCAAGAGGCTCTCGCACGACTACAAGGGCCCTGCACTGTGTCGCCGACTCCACAAGGGGAGTCGCCGACACTGGCGAAGCGCCAAGAAGTTCGTGCACAAAGGCACTCATGTCCACAGTAGAAGGCGGTACTCCCGGAGTCGTCGACTCAACCCCTCTGTCAGGAGACGGAATCGGCGACTCTACGGTGTTCAACACCTCGTCTAGACCCTCAGCGGTCATCTCCGCAATGAAAGCGGACGTTTCAGCTTCCTTTAAAGGTGAGAAGTTGGAATCGGGGGCAGACATGTTCGGAATCGTCGATTCAAAGAAGAATTACTTGGGAATCAGCGACTAAAAAATCTAGGGTTTTAGGCGATTGAAGAGGCGAAAAATGTTGTGAGGTTTTGGGGAGAACTCTCCACTATTTATAGCACCTGGGAAAATTGCAAAAAACCCCTAGAAAATCTGAAATTTGCAAAATTTGAGATCGATCTTCAAATCCCCCACATCACGCCACTGTCGCCGACTTCACAAGGCAGTCGCCGACTCCAAACACAATCTCACAGCACTGTGAGATACGTTTCCTTATTTGGAGATTTTGCATATATTCCCCGTATATTCTCCAAATATCCCAAGGATCTTCCAAAAAGATCCGACGGTTACGCTAGGAGTCGCCGATTCATAGAGGGAGTCGTCGACTCACAGGGGTAAAAAACAAAAATGCCCCCTGCAGTTACCCAGACCATAGGTGTCGCCGACTGTGGCTTCAGTCGCCGACTCCTGGGTAAAATAGCAACAAAAACTGCCCCAAGTGCATGTTTTCAAGGGGGAGCATTACAAGCTGTCCCGACACTTCTGTCGCTTCGGCCAGAAGTCGTCAAAATTCAAGGGGGGAGTATCACAAACTCTCCCAACACTTCTGACGCTTCGGCCAGAAGTCGTTACACCTCAGGAGGGAGTATCACAAGCTCTCTCCATCGTTAGGGTTTCAAATTACAAGGCAACCCTTGAGTGTCGAATATTTCTGATTCGTCGTCTGCTCTATCCCTAGTATCTCTACGTTAATCTGGAGGTATAAATTATCCGCAAATTTAACCGTAGGCTGAGCTACGATTCGTACGACCAAGTCTACGCCCAGAGTGGCTAGCGATAGGGTTAGCAGAGTCTAATTTACGTCCAGAGCGGTTAAGTTACGACTTGTGAATCTAGTTTCGGGCCTTAGTTACAATTTAAAGGGTAATTTATATGAAAGATTAGCAAAGAAAAAACAATAGATAGCTCATCAACAGTCACGTACTTCGAAAAACACTCATCCCAAAAGTTTGTGTGTCGCAAGGGTACAATCTTCGAGGGGGAGCATCACAAGCTCTCCCGACACTTCTGTCAATTTGGATAGAAGTCGTCACATTTCGAGGGGGAGTATCACAAGCTCTCCCGACACTTCTGTCTATTTGGATAGAAGTCGTCACATTTCGAGGGGGAGTATCACAAGCTCTCCCGACTCTTCTGTCTATTTGGATAGAAGTCGTCAAATTTCGGGGGGAGTATCACAAACTCTCCCGACACTTCCGTCAATATGGATAGAAGTCGTCACATTTCGGGGGGAGTATCACAAGCTCTCCCGACACTTATGTCGCTTCGGCCAGAAGTCGTCAAAAGTTGAGCACGGTAAGATCTGTCGTTTCGGTCAAATTTACCAAGGATCAATTTGAGCAAAGGAGAGGCATCAGGGAAGGTAAAGTCACGCGGTAAGTTAAATATGAGTTTTTGGACTGATCTAGTTGTTTTGCAGGATGTTTTCTTTTTTGCAGGAAAGGTTCTAATAGTGAGCCAGGTTCTGATAGTGAGCCAGGTTCTGATAGTGAGCCAGGTTCTGATAGTGAGCCAGGCTCTGATAGTGAGCCAGACTCTGATAGTGAGCCAGACTCTGATAGTGAGCCAGACTCTGATAATGAGTCGGTCTATCTCGTCGCTTCGGCCTCAATAGACCATAGGTCATTTTGACGCTTCGGCCTCAATGATCTCAAGAGGGGAGTATCACAAGCTCTTCCCGACACTTCTGCCGTTTCGGCCAGAAGTCGTCGAAATCCAAGGGGAGTATCACAAGTTCTCCCGGCACTTCTGTCGCTTCGGCCAGAAGCTGTCACATTTTTTAAGCATGATAGGTCTGTCACTTCGGACAGATCAATCAAGGATTTATTGAGCATAAGGAGGAGTAGCATGAGAGGCAGCTCCACACGGTAAGGTCAGTAAATCAATAAATATATCTTTTAGACTGATGTAGCTGTTTTGCAGGTTGTTTTTTGTTTTGCAGACATGATTCTGTCGCTTCGGCCAGAATCAGACTAAGAATTATGTTATCGCTTTGGCTTCAATAGTTCTTCGAACATTTGGAGATCATTTTGTCGCTTTGACCTTAATGATCTCGACCCATCTTGCGCTTCGGCCTATGGGGTAACCGTCGTTGCGGACACTGCTCTTGATCAGGGTAGACTATAAACATCAGTTCTGATAGTGAACTAGATTCTCGCGCTTCGGCCAGAATCAGATTCTAATAGTGAATCCACGCGATCTGTCGCTTCGGCCAAAACCCGATTCGGATAATGAATCTACGCATTCTGTTGCTTCGGCCAGAATCAGATTCTAATAGTGAATCCACGCATTCTGTCGCTTCGGCCAGAATCCACACAGCAAAAGTCGCTCTTGATCAGAGTAGGACTATAAACACGTAGTTCCATTGGCCTGGAACTATATTCTGATAGTGAATCAGTCCATCTGATAGTGCATGGACCACGCAGAGTCATTAGTGTCGCTGTGAGCGCAATGACTCAATCCCATCTTGTCGCTTCTTGCCTTGATGCGGATCACCTTGCTTGGGGGGGGGATACTGGCGGTACACGGGTGTTTTGCCATGCTCTCTTCAGGGGAGTACTGGTGAGACATGCCTGATCACGCCAGTCACTCCCAGCAACGCCCTTCGACAAGGACTAGGGTTCTGTCGCTTTATGTCGGACCCCCGAAGAGCTCCACGAATTCGGAGGAAGTGTCTACGTCAAGTACTCAATGCAAGACCTGGGAATCGCCGACTGGGACTACCAAGTCGCCGACTCCAGGGGTGAATCGCTGACTCTAGGCCTCGTGGTCAGTTCTGGTAGACTGCCACTTGGCTCATGGGGAGTCGGCGACAACACCTCTGACTCGGCGACTCCCATACCTGAGTTGCCGACTCCCAGCTGCTACTTGGGTGGGCCCACGTCATTAAGGCACCCTTCAATAGGATACCTTAATGGGATGGGCCCCACACTAATGAATGGGGAAACGTCCCCCAGGACCCTATAAAAGGGGTCCTTGGGGGACCTCTACTCTCAGGTCATTTCCACTTGACACACCACATTAGAGCAATCCAGGGAGCCCGAATCGCCTACTCCCAAGAGAGTCGCCGATTCCCCTCCCCTTCTGCAGGTACATTGACGTAGAGCGTGCGTCGTGGACTCCAAAGCCTCCGGCCCTCCTCGCGACCCCGCGAGCCTACTGGTAGCAGATTTTGTGCTTCATCAAATATGCCTGAGAGGGTATGTTAGGTTGAGCATCCTCGAACCTCTCTGGCACCACTTGCTTGTTAGGCTGAGGGGGCTCAGTTTGTTCCCCTTCAGGCACCATTGGGGTTTTACCCTTTCTTCTCAAAGAGTAATTATGCTTTTGTCTTTCGGAAGCCATTGGCAACAAAAGCGGGTTTCAATCGAAGCGCAAGTATCTGACCGAACTTTCCCAAAAGAAAACCAAGTGGAATCGGCGACTCCCTAGGTGGAGTCGGCGAGTAGACTTAGGTAATTTTTCTTTCGAGTCAAGTCGTGGACAACACTCTTAGCTAGTAGAATATTCCCAGAATCGGCGACTCCCTAGGTGGAGTAGGCGATTCCTGGTTTTGAATCGGCGATTCCTTATGACAAAGTCAGCGACCCCTCAAGGGAGATCAAGCCGGACTTTGCGAAGAAAATTTCGCGATTACGACGGGATATCGTGGTTCGATAGTCCCACAGACGGCGCCAGCTGATGAAGCACATAATCTGCTACCAGGGGGCTCGCGGAGTTGCGAGGATGGCCGGAGGCTTTGGAGTCCACGGCGCGCGCTCTACGTCAAATACCTGTAGAGGAGGGGAATCGACGACTCAATGTGGGAGTAGGCGATTCGGGCTCCTTAGTGTGCTCTGGTTGAGTGGGGTGTCAAGAGAATAGATCATGGATTGGGAGGACCCCTTTTATAGGGTCTTAGGGGCATTTCCCAATCAATGCGCCGGGCCCACACCATTATGGCGCCTGGTTAAAGGTGCCATAATGGTGTGGGCCAGCCACAAGTAACGCCTGGGAATCGGCGACTCAGGTATGGGAGTCGTCGATCCAGGGGTGGAATCGACGAGTCCAAGGAGCAAGGTCGTCAGTCTACTAGAACCGACTAACTTGGTCTCAACTCGGCGATTCACCTTTGGACTCGGCGACTTCGTAGTCCCAGTCGGCGATTCCCATGTGTTGACTTGAGGACTTGACGTAGACATTTGTTCCGCAACCGTGGAGCTCTCTGGGGGTCCAGCATAAAACGACGGAACCCTAGTCCTTGTTGAAAGGTGTTGTTGGGAGTGACTGACGTAATCAAGCATGTCTCACCAATACTCCCCCTGAAGAGAGCACAAGAAACATGCGTGTATCACCAATTTAGTGCTTTAAATTCCTATTTCATAGCCTTATGCCATTCTGGAACTAGTATTGCTTCTTTGTAGTTTTTAGGGGTGAGGTTGTTATCTTGGATAACTTCAGATATCAGAGCCTTAGGTATATTATGTTCATAGATGTCATATCTTTTAGGAACTTGAGTTTGTCTATCAGATCTTCTGAGTTTAGTATGTTCATGGCATTCTTCTACTATTGTTGTTGGTATTGTAGAAGTAGCAAGTTATTTTTGATTTGAAGTACCTACTGTTTCAGTAATAGGTGATGATGTTTGTCTATCAGACCTGTGTTCTATCATTTGTCTCTTTATTTGTACTTTCTGTAGAGTCTGGGAAAAGCATATTTGGAGTAGTGTATTCATCAATTGGTTCAATATGAATATTTCCATTATTCATATCCCTTTCTTCTGGCAGTGTAGTTGTGTTATTTTTATTTAAATGATTAAATGGTAGTATAGGAATTATACTTGTTTTAGTAATATCCTGAGTTAGTTTGTATTCTTTGAAGGCGAAAATTTCTTCATAGAATTTAACATGTCTAGAGATGAGGATTTGTGAATCTTGTAATCTTAAGCATTTGTATGCTTTGTGTGAAGGTGAGTATCCTAAAAAACAACAAAGGGTAAAGGTTGGTTGAAATTTATTTCTCATTTGTTTTGGTATTAAAGGAAAACATAGAGATCCACATATTTTAAGATAACTATAATCTGGATCTTTATCGTAGAGAGAGAGAAAGGTGATTGAAAACCTAAATTTTTAGACGGTAGTCTGTTGATTGTATAAATGGCTGAGGAACAAGTTTCAACCTAGTATTTATGTGGAATGTCTGATTGAAAGAAAAAACATCGATCTTATTGTTGAAATCAAGTGTCCATGTTTTCTCTCAACTAATCCATTTTGCTCTAGGGTTTATGGAGATGAGAATTTATGTTTGATACCAAATTCTTTACAATAGTTTTGAAATTTCAGATTCTGAAATTCACCACCGCCATCAATTTGAATAGATTTAATTGAGAGTTCTAAAGATTTCTCAATCATTTTATAAAAATCTCTAAAAGTGTCAAACATTTAAGATTTATATTCTAATGGGAAAAACCAAGAAAACCTGGTATATTCATCTATGATTAACAAGTAAAATTTATGTTTAAGAGTAGATGATTTTGGGCCAGGTCCCTTCACATCCATATGTAAAGTTTCTAATGGTTTTGTGTTATAACTTTCCCTAGATTTGAACGGTAACGTTTTTAATTTACTTAAGGGACATTCTAAATATTCATTACTTTTATTTAGTATTTTAGAAGTTTTAAGAATTTTAGATAAGAAAATAGAGGATGGATGTCCACACCTTCTATGCCAAGTTTGTAAAGTATCTGATTTCTTTGCTATCATAACCTTATGATTGTTTGTGAGGTTATAAATGGAATACAAATGTGGTGAGACATGCCTGATCACGTCAGTCACTCCCATCAACGTCCTTCGACAAGGACTAGGGTTCCGTCGCTTTATGCCGGACCCCCGGAGAGTTCCAAAAATTCGGAAAGAGTGTCTACGTCAAGTACTCAAGGCAGCACCTGGGAGTCGCCGATTGGGACTACCAAGTCGCCGACTCCAGAGGTGAATCGCTGACTCTAGGCCTCGTGGACAGTTCTGGTAGACTGCCACTAGGCTCATGGGGAGTCGGCGATTGAACCTCTGGATCGGCGATTCCCACACCTGAATCGCCGACTCCCAGCCGTTACTTGGGTGGGCCCACGTCATTAAGGCACTCCTTAATAGGATACCTTAATGGGTTGGGCCCCACGCTAATGAATGGGGAAACGTCCCCCAGGACCCTATAAAAGGGGTCCTTGGGGGTCCTCTACTCCCAGTTCATTCCCACTTGACACACACCAACCAGAGCTTTGACCTTAATGATCTCGACCCATCTTGCGCTTCGGCCTATGGGGTAACCGTCGTTGCGGACACTGCTCTTGATCAGGGTAGACTATAAACATCAGTTCTGATAGTGAACTAGATTCTCGCGCTTCGGCCAGAATCAGATTCTAATAGTGAATCCACGCGATCTGTCGCTTCGGCCAAAACCCGATTCGGATAATGAATCTACGCATTCTGTTGCTTCGGCCAGAATCAGATTCTAATAGTGAATCCACGCATTCTGTCGCTTCGGCCAGAATCCACACAGCAAAAGTCGCTCTTGATCAGAGTAGGACTATAAACACGTAGTTCCATTGGCCTGGAACTATATTCTGATAGTGAATCAGTCCATCTGATAGTGCATGGACCACGCAGAGTCATTAGTGTCGCTGTGAGCGCAATGACTCAATCCCATCTTGTCGCTTCTTGCCTTGATGCGGATCACCTTGCTTGGGGGGGGGGATACTGGCGGTACACGGGTGTTTTGCCATGCTCTCTTCAGGGGAGTACTGGTGAGACATGCCTGATCACGCCAGTCACTCCCAGCAACGCCCTTCGACAAGGACTAGGGTTCTGTCGCTTTATGTCGGACCCCCGAAGAGCTCCACGAATTCGGAGGAAGTGTCTACGTCAAGTACTCAATGCAAGACCTGGGAATCGCCGACTGGGACTACCAAGTCGCCGACTCCAGGGGTGAATCGCTGACTCTAGGCCTCGTGGTCAGTTCTGGTAGACTGCCACTTGGCTCATGGGGAGTCGGCGACAACACCTCTGACTCGGCGACTCCCATACCTGAGTTGCCGACTCCCAGCTGTTACTTGAGTGGGCCCACGTCATTAAGGCACCCTTCAATAGGATACCTTAATGGGGTGGGCCCCACACTAATGAATGGGGAAACGTCCCCCAGGACCCTATAAAAGGGGTCCTTGGGGGACCTCTACTCTCAGGTCATTTCCACTTGACACACCACACTAGAGAAATCCAGGGAGCCCGAATCGCCTACTCCCAAGAGAGTCGCCGATTCCCCTCCCCTTCTGCAGGTACATTGACGTAGAGCGTGCGTCGTGGACTCCAAAGCCTCCGGCCCTCCTCGCGACCCCGCGAGCCTACTGGTAGCAGATTTCGTGCTTCATCAAAATGATATAATCCTTTTGAGCCTATTCCATTTAAATGAACATATCTTGTGTTATTATCTTTCACTTTAAAATTATTACCATTTAAAATAAATTTACAATTTAGATTTTTACTCATTGATTGAATAGACAAAAGATTCATTTTTAATTGAGGCACACATAAAGTATTTTTAAGTTTTAAAATATCACCATTTTCAGATTTAATTGAGGCAGTTCCAATATGAGTAATTTTTAACCTAAGCCATTACCAATTATAATAGAACTTGTACCTGAGTATCGGATAAATTTCCCACCTCAGGAGTCATATGTGCAGAACCACCAGAGTCTAGAATCCAACTTCCTTCTTCATCAATATCGTTGTTATCCATAGCGACAAGAGCTTTTAGTCATTTTCTACATGTTTTAGCTGATTGTCCAGCCTTGTCGCATAGTTGACAGATTACAGAATTAGCATTGGAGTTTCTTTTTCATCGATCTTGAGTTGGAGTTTTTGTTTGAATTGTGATTTTTGTTTGTGTTATTGTGTCCTCTTGACTGATTTAAATTTTTCTGTCCTCTTGTCTGATTATTATATCTGGCTGCAAAAGCAATCGGAGTTGGGGCTGAATTTTGAGAGTTGTAGCACTTCTTTATGAACCGATCTTCTTTGATAACAAGATAAAGAAAATCATTGAATGGCAGATTAGGTTGAGTGTTAATACATGTTGTAAATGACCTAAACTCTGGCCCTAGACCATCAGTCATAAAATCAATGATGTCTACATCTCTAATCCTCTCACCGGTGGCCGATAGACTATCGGTGAGTGCACGAACTTTAATGACAAAATCACTCATTGACTCATCATCGGTTTTCTTTAAGTGTCTTAATTGCTCACGGATACTATGAGCATGAATGACTTTTCGTGGTGAAAGATGAGTTTTAAGCATTGCCCAACAATCGACAGCGGTTTCGTGATTTATAACCAATGAATACATGGAAGGGCCTACAGCTGCCTGAATCCATCCTATGACGATCCAAT
This sequence comes from Zostera marina, assembly GCA_001185155.1. Taxonomy (NCBI): domain Eukaryota; kingdom Viridiplantae; phylum Streptophyta; class Magnoliopsida; order Alismatales; family Zosteraceae; genus Zostera; species Zostera marina. The sequence continues at coordinate 168,370 of LFYR01000537.1, read as the reverse complement.
TTTTCTCAATCCATTCTTGATATAATGGATTTGGAGAACGATTAATCTCTTTTGCCGGTATAATATGATATTTAGATACAATTTTCGACACATGATGTATCCTGAAATTTTTTTCCATCTGCGTTGTAGCTTGTAAAAGCTCTTAAATAAGTTTGTCAAGTCCACGAGACTGAAGTAGGTCAGTTGAGATCACACCAGTATAAATATTTTTGTGTTTTTTATTTTACTTAAATTTCTAGTATATAACAACTAATTCACATCACGTAAAATCGACAAGCTTTATCATAATTTTATCATTTGTATTTTTACATGTTATCATGTGTTTAAAAAGCTATTTCTTAATTATTTAAATTTAGGTATAAGAAAAAATGAATTGGCTGGATACAGTTTATTATTATTTTACTTGGGAGGAAATAAAACCAACGATTACTAACAACAATTTGGATCCATTTCGCAATTATATTTTATGCAATCATCTAATTTCTCATAACAATATGATACGTTCAAAAACTCAAACTTATGCAATCATATGCCATCCTCTATATATATGCCACCCACCTCTTCGCCTAATCGACTCTAGATCACACCATCACCTCATCTCATCCATAGAGACGTCGTTCGTCGTGGATGTCCCATACTATGATTTTGAGAACCTGGCAGTTCGATAAATTTGTAGTAGGAGACGAAATGAAGAGGGATTAAGCCGAAGATGTTTGTGTGATTGAAGGTAGTTTGTGTGGGTTGGTGATACAAGACTGTACACTTATCCTTTCCATCAACATATATTAGGGTTCCATTCTATAACATAAGTCCCCAGAGATGGAGCTCGCCGGAAGGATGAAGACAGAATTTCTCGAGATGGGACCGGAGGAAGAAGATTGAATCTCCAAATGGAGCCGGAGGGAGGAAGGAACTTTAATTCAGTTGTAATTTGATACCTCTCGAGTATCATCTTCATTTATATTTAAAGCAGTAAAAAGCAAATTAACAACCCACTATCCATGTTTACAGACAACTAGCAAACTTAGTATTACCTAATCATAATCGAAATCGGGTTGATGGGTAGAATGACGGATCCTTTGTGGTCTCCTGGGGTCGGGTTCTATGAGGCTGCCTTCCCCGGCCAGGTCTGCCACGATGTCGACGTTGGTCGGCGACTTGTCCTGTTTCAATTCCAACTTCAGTTGGTCACTGGCTACTACAATGTCAATGTCGATTGTTACACGTTCACTTTACACCGATCTAGATGATGATCGACAAAACATATTAAAACTCGTAGTGGTGTGAACGGTCTTCTTGTTGTGCCAGAGGCTCTGGGATCCACGATACGCGTTATACGTCAAATCTTCGGGGAAAAAATAAAAAATCGGTAATTATAGTCTGTAATCTACGATTGCTATGTGAGTGTTAATCTGGAGTACATCTATATCAACCAGATCGAGAGGTTTACAACAGTATCACCTAAACCCTGGAAGCTTGTAGGATGGATAACTGATTGCAACAAGGTTAAATATTGTACCCTTGGACCAAGTCTACTAGGATTAATCGACTGATTCATAATGAGGTTCAAAGGCAATAATGCGATCCAGGTCCTATGAGGACAATAATACGTTCTAGTTGACTGTGGTTGTCGATCGAGTAGGATGATTAGTCGACTGGACCATGATCCAGTCGACTGAGCAGATGGTAAATTACCCACCATGGCCTCATGAAATCCTATAATTAATACGGCTTGACCTCCTATATTTGAGGGGTTCAAATTCTTACCATCTAGAGAATAAGAGTAGAGCGGGCTTCAAGTGAACTTAAAGTCGTCGGCCCCATCCAAAATCATCGAGAACATTGAGATTTACCTCATCACCCGCCTATAGACAATTATTTAGATGATTTTGTTGGTAGAAAGATAAAATATTGAAGGTTAGTCCGAAAGACATAGGCTATATGTTCTCGATCTTTCATTTTTGTGGTGCTCGAATACTAATCGGTAGAAGCGATGCAATTAATTATAATACTCTTTTTTGGAAAAAATATTTCAATGTCAAACAAGTTTCTAGGTATATAATTTTTTAGAAGTCCTAATTATAATTTGCCGTCTTTGATTTTGTCTAATTTTTTCCTGTTTTTTGACTTCAACTTCCAAAATGATGTTGTCTTTAAAGTTGTTTCATTATTTAGAATGATTGGAAGACATCCCTAATCTTAATTGGTCATAATTGATTTTCGAACAAATTTTTCGCAATATGGATACATCATGCAACTCTGTTCGACGTCGCAAGAGAACCGGTGACCGAGTCGGGGAATACAAGAGGGGGGGAGTATTGATGATACCCTCGGCCCACTATATGTGGCCCAAGGATAACAACAGTAACTCAGCCCATGACCCAAGCACGACAAGGATCCGACCCGGGTCAAACCTGAGCTCGATCCAACTACGATACGTGTCGACAACAGGAACCCGACTCGACTATAACCTGGGCCTAAGCTCAGATCAATGGCTAGATAGCCCGACCCTACTAGCAGGTTAATACTGCTATTAATACTGCTCACCTTGGGATTAACAGTAGGTAAATTAATGAGTCTAGAGTAGTAGCTAGAGTAGAGTGATCAAGAGAGAGAGAGAGAGAGAGAGATTTTCGATGACCACCTCATCGGCCTTGCGTCATCAATTTTTCTATAGAAAGCACATTACATTATTTCCTGCGACATCCCCTCGGAATCCCAAAAAATTTCAACGTTACTAGGGTTATTCAAAGCAGAAAAATAGTAATATTAGATCACTTCAAGATAACGATGTAACTTATATAATACTTGTTGGTACCAAGGCCCGTCCAACGGACCATGGGCCGAACAGACCGTGCCCAGGTCCGACAACTCGAGGGTCCATGGACCACGAGACCCGATCACACGAAGGGATTGGGCCAATGGAGGCCCAGGAAGACGGGAAGCCCACAGATGATCCTGTAAATACCTCCCCTGGTAAAACAGGGGAGGGGGTTGGAAAATGGAGAGTGAACACTAACACTAGGGAGGAGTTGTGTGTGTGTGTGAGCGTCTGATTTGTAACCCACACACCATCAGTGGTGAACCTGAAGTAAAACGACTAACTATACAACCTAGCGGAAGGAGGAAGATGGCTATCGACAACGGCTACTAGAGGGGAGAAAGTTCGAGGCGTCACTCGGAGAAGCGCCACGACCCTGAGAGGACACCATAGGCAAGGATGCCACCATGGATGAACACGGTGGATGAAGAGCCAACCAGACCGAGCCCTGCCTATCATACAGGAGAGAGCGCTTCGCCAAGGCGCTTAAGGCCCAGGAGGAGAAGCATCGTCAGGAAGAGAAGAGGCAGAGGTGGAGGAGGCCAAACATGTCTCTGAACCTCACCGAGAGGAGAGCAGGAATGGACACGATAAACGTCGCCAGGCGAGACGTGTGGAAAAGGAGGATAGACAGGAGAACACGAAGCTCACCGAGCTGGTTTCCGCCCTGCAGGAGAGTCAACGGAAACTACAGGAGCAGGTCCTCCAACTCACGACCGATCGCCACACCCTAGAGTCATACGGTAGAAGAGGCGGAGAACCCGGGAGTGGCGCGGTCGTAACAATATACGGGGTCGGAGAGCGAGTACCCCCTGCTTGGAGAGCCCTGAAGATCCCTTTGTACAAGGGGGACACCGACCCGGAGGACCACCTACACTCGTTCAGAACCAACTTGGAGGACAGAACGACATCTGATGCCAGATGTTTTGCAGGGCGCTCACGGGCGATACAATCGCATTGTACAGAACGCTCCCCGCGGGATCCGTCCACATATAGGAGGACCTGGAGAAGGCGTTTAGAGCGGCTTTCGCGCACTGGCGAAGAAGTCCCAAGTATAGAGCCACCCTTCTCGCTACCAAGCAAGGGGACTTCACCAATTTACGCCTACATAGGGTGCTGGTCAACACGAGAGTGTCGGTCGACGTGCTGTACTGGAACACGTTCGTTGATCTCAGTCTCTCCCGGGTGGACCTACTCCCAAGCAGAGCCCCCATCCGAGGATTCGGCCAGTCGGAGGTTCCAGTGGTGGGGATGATATCGATACAGGTCACCTTGGGCTGACATGCCCAAGCGAAGACGGTCGACGTCAATTTCACGGTCGTGAACTTCACTTCGTGCTACAATGCCATCCTGGGACGGGAAGCACTGCATGCTTTTCAGGCGATGATGTCGTCTCTCCATCAGTGCCTGAAATTCCCAATGGAAGGAGGGGTATGCACGGTGAAAGGGTTTCATAAGAGAACACGGTAATGCTACTTCAATTCCATGGGGGAGGTGATGGCCTCGGAAAAAGTGAACGAAGGGTTTCCACACACTGTACGGGACGAGATCCCCAAGCCAGAGTCGGCATCATCGACGGTCCCTCTTCTCTTAGCCTGGGGCGAGGTCCGCATAGGAAAGAAACTTCCCCAGGAATTGAGAAGAGGGTTGGAGGAGCTCCTCAGAAGGAACGAGGACCTGTTTGCAAGCGAACTGGGGGAATTGGGCGGCGTGGCCCGAACCTTGGTGGAATACAAGTTTGCAGTAGCTCCGGGAGCCCGGCCCGTCCGACAAAGGATGCACCCGCTGAGAGCAGAGAAGAAGGACGCAGTAGAAGCAAAGGTAACAAAACTCTTACGGGCGAGGTTCATCCGTCAGATAAAGTACCCCGCATGGTTGTCCAACGTGGTGATGGTCCATAAGGCGGACGTGGGTTGGCGAATGTGTATCGACTTCACCAACGTCAACAAGGCATGCCCCAAGGACAGCTACCCGCTGCCATCGATCGACCGATTAGTCGATCAAAGTTCCGGATGAGAACTCCTAAGTTTCATGGATGCACACTAGGGCTACAACCAGGTCCCCATGGCCCGGAAGGTTGAGGAAAGGATATCCTTCATCATCAACCTGGGCACCTTCTGTTTCAGGATGATGCCGTTCGAACTCTAATTAAAGTCATCTAGTTAACCCTTGTCTGCATCCAGACAAGGGCAAAGAAAGTTAGCGAAACAATCGATTATCAGACACAAACATATAATTTCTAAATCTCTAAGATAAAAGATACTAAAGAAGCATTTTTTTTTCGCAATATGAAAAAATTTAATACAAGTTCTACTATGAAGGAAGCAATCAATAACATCTCTGACAATAAAAACAAAACGAAATATTAATTTGTATCCAAAATTTTCAAAGTTCAAAATGACAGCCTGACAGGACAATCTGAGACTCGTCTAATTGATTTTTACAGGCTTCTGGTAATTCTGCAAAATGTGGAAAAATAATTGAAAGAATTTATTTAAGGAATCAAATTTTTTATTTAGGGAATCAAAATGTCGGAATAAATATTTTGGAAAAAATTGAACTCTACGCACCACTTTCTGAGTTTTCTTTCGTATTTCCATGTTGAGAAGGGTGTTAGAATGCTCTAATCCAAGATATGACTCCCATATGCTATTGGGATCCTTTTCCTGAAAAGCAATGATACCGTAAAATTAGGAAAATAATTATATGAACACACAACAAAAGACAATTTTATGACAAACCTGAATATGATGTAAAATTATTTCATCATCTTCTAGATAAAAAACTAGACCGCGTATGCATGATGCAAACTTCCACTGGTAGAACATAAATAGGTGAGCGATTATATTGCATGTTATATGAAAGGGTATATATAAAGTTCATTCAGTGTGCAATTGGCAAGACCTAATTGTTTTAGTAATAAAAGAAAAGGATGCCTGATAGCATAAGGCAAACGTAACCAATTTTGATCCACTTCTAACATGGAGTCATTACAGAAATCTGTCACATCTAAATAAGGATAATAACCAATATAGAAATTTAAACACAAAGTCAACCACTATCTACAAAGATTGAACGTGAAAAAAAGTACACGACACTTAGTTTCAAAGATAAAACCATATAGGGCGGTATACTTAAGTAAAAACCTGGTCTCGGCATATGGGAATTTTCCTGAAAATTGATCTAGACCCCAAAGGCGTCCGTGTTAGACCCGGACACGTACTCAACTTTAACCACAAATGTAATTTTTTTAAAAAGCTTTACCCATTTGCTATTTCTAATTAGAACACGAATAGATTCTGAATTAGTCTAAATATTGAAAATCATAATTTGAGAAGAAAAAAATAACAATTACCTTGGAAAACTCCTCATCAGAAATCTGTAACCTTTTCTGAATACGAATTTTAATCTCAGATAATTTCTCATTACTGCTCACCGATAAAAGAAAAGGATCCCCAAAGTTCACTATTGTCTAAAAGAAAAAAAGATGGTTTCCAAAGTTTAGAAAAATATAACAGAAATAAGGCATAAAATTACAATACATTTAATACAAAACAACATTTCAAAATTCGATATACTGTGAGTTAACATAAGACTAAATATATTATTACAGACCCCAAACTCATAAGTTGGAGAAGAGATAACGATTCAGTATAATATATTACATACAAACCACATTTGCGCTCACTCTTCATCAAACAAATTAAAATTTAATTTAATTGTGAAAGGTACAAAAAAACATTTTATTGTGAAAGTAGTTCTTGTCTATAAAACCCTTGGGCTTTTTCATGAATACTGTTACTTTCAGGTCTCCATCTAAAAAGGCATTACAAATGTCAATTTGATTTAGTTTCCGACCTTTTTGAACAGCAATGAAAGCAATTGTTCTAGAGTGGAAAACCTTACAACAGGGCAATAAGCTGTTATACATTTTATTGCTTAAGACCTTCAAAATCAAGACCTTCAATGAAGCTTTCCTATGCGTCCGCTTAATCACGTTTATGCGATGCTTAAGCTGTTATACATTTTTTTAATCGAATCCGGATTTGGATCCGATCAAACCACCCAAATACCTATGTAAATAAATAAAATAAGGTAAAAACTGGAATTTTTAATTGTTTAGCTATCCCCAATCCCCTAAATAGAGTAAAAACTTACTTTGCTTACTTTTCTTAAATTATGGTTGATCTTAAAATTTTAATTTTAGTTGGCACTTTGTTGAGAATCAGAACTCATTACTCATTTGTTCTGACCTCTAATTAAGTATTTAAAATATTTAAAGTATTTTGTATAATAATATTTAAAAAAATAAACAAATCGCATAGTTCCGATTAAGTTATAGCTTAAGCTAGCATATGCGTGTGTGCGGACACATAACCGCATAAAGGCATAGGAAACTAATATAGTCGATTCCTTACACCCGTGTTATATGTATATTCAAAATCAAGAACTTCAAAGTTCAATCTGATTGTCGCCTTGGACTACTAATATAGTCGATTCCCAAGACTTGAGTAGATGGTGCTAACTAGCAAGATCTGGATGATCTGACAGTAACAAGAACTTACTCTAACATCCGATAACAGATCGACATTCCTCCTATCCCTCTTCCGCTACGGATCAGGCTGCTCTGTAGTGTTGATCACCGGTACATTCGTTGGTACTACCAGTATTGGTGATGCAATATTTCTTTTCATATCTAGGAATCCCTCACGCATCACATTGGCCAGATTTGCGATGGTTTTGTTGAGCATTTCCCATTCTTCACGAGTAATTGTACCACCTGATGTAGCCTTTGGCTAGAGGACAACAATGACAATGAAGGAGATTGGAGATCTTCTTCACTATGAGAGAAATCAGTAGTTCATGGAATCATAAGATTGAGTAGAAAAAGAGTAAAGTAGACAAGAATATTTTAAATGGACACAAGAATCAAAGATGACATCCCTTTTGGTGGTCTTCCTTATTTATACTCATATCATTGGCAGTGGACAATAATCCAATGATATGAGTTAAGGCCTTCTAGAAAGGAGGGATGGTCCGACCTTGGTCAGACCATATATGGGCCAATTCCTTATAATTACGAGGCCCACCCTGTTCTTCACCCATAAATGTATCTTCAGAATGATATAAACCAATGTATGCTACATCATGCACCCCTTTTTAGGGTCAATTATCCCTAATTGTTGTTATCTTCCAATTGTCTTGTTCCATCTTCTATTGTCGTCATAAGTTTGATAATCAATCTTTGTTCTTCCCCGAATCAGAGCTTGACTTCCCAAATCTTGATCTATTTGTTGGTCTAAATTACATTTGACATGGTGATGTATGCACTTATAAGGTTAAATGAATTAGTGGTGATGGATAAAAATATGGACACTACTGTTCAGGTCAATGGAGCCACCTCCATAACCCATCTCAAGTATGCTGATGATGTCCTAAACCCCATCTACTCTTCAAGAAGATTTCACAAAATTTTATTTTCTGGAGGTTAACTTAACACCTTTAAAAGTTCTCCAAAGTGTGAGGAAAATACCACCTCGACTCCATTCTAGGATTTACAACAAAGTACCTCCAGAGTCCAGCCTATAGAAAATCTTCTGGTGAGATGGAGTGGAAAATGCCTATATTATGAGGCTAGAATTTAGTTGCAGGCAAGCACTTCTACTGGGCCCAAGGAGTGGAAAAATAAGAAAACTAGCAAACAAATTTATTCGAGATGGGAGGAAGGGAATACCTTGGGAATAAATGAACCTTCACAAGTCTAAAAGACTCGGGGTTAGGGACCTCAATCCCAATTATAATCAGAGAAGTCACATTAAAAGGACTAAGATGTTCTAGATTAAGGACCAAAATAGATATATCAAAGACAAGCCATATTCTCAAGTACTACTCAAACCCACATGGTACTCTATTTTGTAGAAATCCCTTCTAGCAACTAGATAACAAATAAATGACTGCAAGGATTGTAGATCTAACAACAGAGTGACTTCGAGATTTGGATCCACAATTAAGAACTTAGGGGAAATTACTGAGGCAATTATGGAAAAAATCTATAAGGACCCAATTGCCGAGGAATTATGATCCCATGTGCTAATCAGATTTTCTATAATATTACGGAGAAACAAATGGGATTACCAATTCAACAGACATGCCTAATTTGTAAGAAAAGAAATGAAACTAGAAGTCACTTCTTCTTTAATTGTCCCTATTCAAGAATTCAATCGGAACCTTGACGTGGAAGGAAAATCTGGTCTGAGAGGAATAAGAGATTCTTAGAAGTATTTTTCAAAGAAATATTAAGAGACAACAGCCTCTCTTCAACTCTGAAATATTCAGGAAGAGTTATCTCCCAGTGGGGATAGCTATAAGTGGAAGACCAATTTCCTGATGCAACATATCTAGTTACCCTACTATAAATATCATAAATAATAGGAAATTATCAATGGGTTTAACTCATCTCCCTAATATTTTATATTTTTATTCTATTTCCTGATGTAATAGGAGATTGCCCTTCATTTTCTAATGAGAAATTTAATTTCATCAAAAAAAATATTATGATAAACTAGAGATAACAATACAAGAATAAAAAAATACCATTTTATTTTCTTTTTTTCTGAAATGATAAACATGGACCAGACGATCATTTATACCCATGCACTTTTCATCTTCTGGGATCTGCATCAATAAGAAATAAATATTTCATAATTACAGTGCAACTGAGAAATCAAAATAAAATTTCATACATTTAGTAATGAAAAGTCAGATAAAAATAAAAATGAAATTATACAAGAACCTCTTCAAGACGTATAATGTTATCAACACGCATTAAGTATTCAATTTTCTCATTAGGTGAGAGAATCTGCACAGTGCAAAGTAATTATATTCAGAAAAACAAATATAGCAGTACTTGAAATTCCTAAATAACTTGGAATAATTCCAAATTAGCACAAAAATTAATTAGCAAGACTATTTTCGAACTAAAAGGTTTGCTTGCAAAGATGAGACATTGAATAAGAAAAAAATTAACCACCCTATAAATCTTATTTTGTATAATCTCAACTAATCGGAACTCCATATTGGGATGAGATTGGTGTATCTGTTAAGAGTAGAAATAAAAGATATTAAGATAATAATTGAGGATGCGCCAAAAATTTATATTAGGCATCTAATAATAAATAGATAGATTGGATGAAGTGGTAAATAAGAAATCCATTTAGAGATTACCTTTGTTTTCAAATTATCGATGATATCAAAAACAGTACTCTCTTTAGGCAATCTTATGTAATGAACTATTGGCTGAAAATAAGCAAAATGTGACCATTTTCAACATACAAAAATGGCATAATTTGAGATCGAATAGATGCAAACTCACCTCATTCTGTATGGTCTCATGATAGATTATTTCCAAACATCGAAGATTTTGCAGTATTGGAAGTGGAATGTCTAAAACTTCATAATAAAATGTATTTGTAATCTGATTATAATTTTTAGTGTCAGTTGACCCAAATAGAAAATGATTCAAATTAATAGAAAATTATGTTAAATAACCTGGCCATTAATGTATAGCATAGCTAATAAATTGTCAAAACTTTGATATTTAATAGGTTCGTCCATAGGTACGCCCAAATTAAAGTTATGTTGTGTAAGTCTTATCTTTGAAGGATCAACAATAAATTTTCCACTCCTTGATATCTCTGAAGCTATGCTCTCCACAATTTCATCATAGGTCATTTTATTTGATCTTGCAGATGAAAAATCCAAACAATGACAGTTTATATAAATTACAAAATTATCAAAGAAAGTAAGAGACCCATTGATATTGGAAAATTTCTTACAGTTCCAAATAAAAATCTTCATATTTTGGCTTCTCCGGTGAAATAAAAAAAACACCCTAATTGACCAAATCATGAGTAATAAATTCTCATTAATGAAAGTAAGGAAATCAATAAAAAAAAATTTACAGTAAATGAAGTTTCCGTATTAATAAATTTTTGATCTCCAATATGAGATAATAAGATGATATTAGAGTTCCTTTTCTAGTGAGTTCCTGTATTTAAAAAAGATACTACTAGGTAAGAAATTCGAAAGTCTTTGGCAGATCTCACAGTGATCATCCACGATCTGGCGCACAACATTGGCTGATTAGGTTTTTAGAGTCAACTAATTCCATTCAATGTGCTGAGTCAATGGTGTGCCTGATTATGATATCTTGTAGGACAATTCCTTTCATATATCTTCTTTTCATCCATTCTAACAGTATTGATTGCTTCCCCTTTCTTGATTGGGGAAGCTTTGACTTAAGTATGCAAATTTCTAACACCTAATCCCCCATCTTCCTTTGGTAGTATCATCAGGGACCATGTCATTCCTTTTCTCCCATCCCAGATAAATTAGTATGCTAATTTCTGAATTTTCTTATGCACAGAGGAAGGCAGTGAAATCCATTGGGCCCAATATGTTGGATTCTTCACCATAAGAGAGACATTTTTCACTCCACCTAGTTAGTATACCTTTTATTAGTTGAATAAGCTTCCAACATTGGTTGTATGTTTTCTTCTTCCCAGTGATAGGCAGGCACCCTAGGATGTGATTTGGAGTTTTGAGACTGGGAACCCTAGGATTTGTTGGAGTTCTGTCGAGTCTTTACAAACTTTAGAGAAGATTATAGAACTCTTTTTTGGATTGATCATTAACCCTAAAAAGTTTGAGAAGGTGTCCAGGATGTTTATCAGAAGTAGCTCTACTATAATATCTAACTATACTCAGAAGTGTTGTAACGACCTTAAAGTAAAAATAAACTACTTCATTAATTTAATTTTTTCGGAACTAATATCAGCTAAAGAAGTCAACAAGAATATTTCTTTCTTCATGCAATCTGTGATGGGAGGTATTATTATTCAAACTTTCTTTAAAATTCCTGTATTTAAGAGTATTTAGAGACTTCGAGCATTTAGAGAGTTAAAGATACATACATTCCATAGATGGAAAATGATACGAGGGGATGATTACCCAAATAGGGAGAGACATTCTTCAGTATTTTCTTTTCTTATTCTTTAGCTAAATATTTTTCTTCTTTCCTCACACGGGAATTGTAATAGAGTGCAACAGACAAGTATTATCTAGCAAGTAGCAACATTTATGATGTAGGTGAAAGCTCTCTTGAGTAGTAAACGATTAAAATCAATGAAGAAGATGGAAACCTTCTTCACACTGATCAGATCGGGGCTTGGAATCCACCAAGTTCTGATCTAGATCTAGTAATAGCAACAGTATGAAGAAAGTGGAAGAAAAAGCAATAGATGCTTAACAAATGAGAGAGAGAGAATTAAGGTAATACCTTGATTTAACACAAAAACTAAACTGATTTTCCTTCATGGGCCCATTGTATTTATACTCACATCATTGGTAATGAGCAACCAAAATGATGTGAGTTAAATGTTCCTTAAAAGGAATGTGAATTGGCTTGACCTTGGTCAAGCCAATTACCTCCCCTTTGGTAACATTCAGGTCCCAACTTATTAAGTGCATAACTGAAAATGTTCTGTGCTACATCAATTTATTTAGAATAGAATGTGGTACCTGTCGGTTTTGTATATATTCGAAAAATGACGGAACATCAGGATAACGAATGACTTTTTTATCTGAAGAAGATTTCTGGTAACAGATGATATCACCATCTTGAAGCTGAAAGGGAACACAAAAATAGAAAAAGTGATTCTAAAAGATTAAATCATAAATTTCAAAATAAGATCGTTTGCCCCCTATGAATACTACCTGTTGAGACTTAAAAGTATTATCATTTTCAAGTGGTGTACACATCACATCAGGCATAAAAGTTACTTCCTGCATAAAACAAAAAGAAAGAAGAAATCGCTATTGAAATTTCCTTCCAAAAATCTTTGGGATGAAAATTAATCAGAAAAAAAAGAAACAAACAACTTTCCTCGTAGAGATCAATTTTGTCATTTTCAAGAAGCCCAGCCATTGCATTCAGTTTTTTCACGATTTCAATTGGCTTTCCAATATTTTTTACTATAAGATTTCCCACATATCTAAATTTTCAACAATAAAATAATTGTTAAATAAATTTTTTAAAGGAAACAAGGTATAACTGTAGAAGCAAAACAAAATTACCTGAGTTCATTTTTTTCAGGATTATAATATTTGAAAAATAGAAGAAAATCGTCTTCATTCTTTTCAGGTAGAGAAATAGGAATTGAATCCTGAATAATTATACTAAATATTGTAAAGAATGCGTATTTAGATAAAATAATCAAATTGAAAATAACATTTACCAACCTGTCCAACTTCAAATTCTGCAAAGAAAATCATTTCAGCAAATTGTTCTTTGTATAGTTGTACCCGGATTTCGCCAACCTGAACGATAGGCATATATTTCAAAATCAGGCAAAACATGCATATAAAGTATAAAAAATTAATCTAGAGCCTAGAACATGCACCCCATATATAGTAGGTTAACATATGATCAAAAGAATGAATACACAATTTGGAAAAAATCTTATTAAGATAAATCACTAAAACCAATATGTAATTGTGTAGTTACTATGACATTTTTTACAAATTTATAATAAAATATTATTAATTCATTTAAAAAATTATCATAAAAGGCAAATTTTTACGATTTTTCTTTGCAAATCACAATTTCTAACCGGATATATTAGATTACTGTGCTTTGGTAAAGATGAACGACATAGAAGGCGACAAGGATGTAAAGACTAAGATTCAGCGAGGGCTTGCCAAAAACTAGATCCGCCTAACGCTAGCGACACCAAAGCTTCCTCCGGTGAACGTGATGTAGTACAACCTAATTGGGTTAATCCCAATTGTGCCCTTTCTGTGGGCACATCTCACCAGGTTCCCTTCCACACGTTGAGATGCTAATATAAATAAAGCTAAGAAGGGGAAATAAAGCATCATATATTTCTCATTTAAAGGTACCTTTACTCTCTCTCTCTGTTCTCCTTTTGCTCTCGTTTTCTCTTCCGCTTCTATTGTTTCATTATCAATCATCACAACCAATAGACGATCCTTATAGATCAACTATACCAGGTGGTATCAGATTCACAGTGCACCGATTGAATTTTCCAGTGCACCGATCCTTGAAATGTTTGAAATGTCTTGATGATTTTCGAAAATCCCTCTCAGAATTAACGACAGTGGTGGAAACACTCTCGCAAACAGTAAGAAGAGTGGTGATCGATTAACCACAACAATCCACAAATCGGCCAAGCACCAGTCGCCTTCCAGTGTCGTCATCGCCAGAGTCGGATGAGTGGGATCCTCCACCTCACAGAATGCACGAGGAGGAAGGGCAGGGAATCCGTGACTAGCGCCGCGATGGTAATAATCGTCAATTTTTTTTGACAATTATCAACAAGAGGAGCCCAATGTCCATAGAGCTCCAAGACCATTTGAAAATGAGTATGGTAAATACAGATTAAGGATGGAAATACCTCTGTTTAATGGGATCATGAGGATAGATAAAGTGTTAGATTGGCTAATGGATGTTGAAAGATTTTTTGAAGTCATGGAAATACCGGAAAACAAAAAAATCAAGTTAGTTAGTATGAGGTTAAAGGCTGTAGCATCAGTATGGTGAGAGCAGACAATTACTTCTCGAGCTAGACAGCAAAAAAGAGCAATCAAGAGCTGGCCTAAAATGAAGAAATTAATAAACAATCGATTTCTTCCTAAGGACTATCAGAGGGTCCTCTTCACACAATATTAGAACTATCGTCAAGGTGTGAGAACAGTAGAGGATTACACAATGGAATTCCACAGATTAGCATCGAGAAATGACTTAGAGGAATCGGAGGACCAGATAATAGCTCGTTTTATTGGAGGTCTGAAAATGTGGATACAAGAGAAGATACCATTACACACAATATTCGACCTAGCAGATGCAATTAACATGGCTGAGAGAATTGAGAAATCAGAAGCATTTTTTCTAGGTATGCAACTTATAATTCAAATGGTCCTTCCCAAGGCGGAAGGGGGTTTAGGGGTTAGAGACCTATCTATTATCACCACTGCAACCAATATTAAAAGAGCTTCAAAGTATTGGGATAAAAGTGACTCTATTTTGGTAAAACGGATCCAAGATAGGTATATTAAAGGAGAGGCGCTTAATGATATATAAATCAGGCCTATTGTGGATTCGCATTTCTGGAAAGCTTTTATATCAGAAAGGAATCTAGTGGATAAATGTTTGGATTGTAGGGCCAATAGTACGATTGTGTGGAGATCTGGTACTCCGATAAGTAAGTTGGGGGGAATGGTGGAAAGTATAAGAGATAGAAAGCATAAAGACATGTTAGCTGAGGGAATTTGGTCGAAAATGCCGAAAAAATTCTCTATTCTCTTGTGGAGGGTGAAATGGGATCACCTAAACACGTTCAGGCAGTTGAGAAGTTGGAGGGTACAAGGACCTCTTGTTTGCTTGCTATGCAATCTGGAAGATGAAACTAGGAGTCATCTTTTCTTTAACTGTTCTGATTTCAGAGCTCTCTTAATTCCGTTGACAGAGCATCTGGATCTTGCCTTCTGGAAAATAATGAATATTCCAGTTCCCTCCCAATCCAGTCTAGATATTAGATTGGGGGATCTGACAGAGGTTGCACAAAAAATTACGCACCACTCTCCCGCTTGGGGGCTACTATGGAATGCTACTGGGTGCTTGTCGTGGCATATATGGACGGAAATAAACAAAAGATATAGACAACACGTTAGTAGGCCTCCTGAGGTAGTCCTTAAGGAGGTTATTAAAGACATCAATCTCTCATTTGATTCAGTGTATTACAAAAAGAGTTGTTGTCACCCTTTAGAGACATCTATGATGGAAGTATGGGAAACCAACCTCCTGAGGCAACATATCTAGTTACTGTATAACTAGACTACATAGCTAATGGGAGAGTGTCAATGGGCTTTTATTCATTTCTTGTACTTCTGTTTTATCTCTATACTCTTTTTCTTTGTGAATTGGGCATTGTCCTTATTTTTTAAATAAAATTTTTAATTGCTTAAAAAAAAAAATTTATAATTTAACATCTAGCAAGGGAGGTGAACCCTCAGTTGGATCTAGCCTCTCCTACAAAGAGCCCAAAAACAAAGCACCCTTGTTAGAAACTCCTAATAAACTAGATGTTCCATTGGATCCATATGGCAGACCTAGTTTGATTAAGTGCTACAAGTGTCAAGCTGTGGGTCACAAGGCAAATGTGTGCCCACTTAAAAGAGTACATGTCTGTGATAGATGTGAAGAAGAAACTGAATTACCTATTGATCCAGAAAATGGGTATGGAGAGGAGGAACTAGAACCTGATGAGGGAGAAAGACTGGTGTGTGTATTACATAGAGTGTACCTCAACCCAAAAATTACATAGGGATGTCGGAGACATAATCTTTTTAAAAACAGAGGTGCAGTAAAAGGGAAAACAGTGGATATTATAATAGACAATGGCAGCACAGATAACCTAATTTTAGGTAAGACAGTTGCTTCTTTGAAGGTACACTTGGGGAAATAGTGGCTAGTGTTAATTAAGCAATCCAGATAAAATCAAACTCATAGTTTACCTGTGCACAAAATATACATGTTGATTACGAGAGAGCATGCCCACTCCTCTCAAAGAGGTAGATTACTGTATATGACTATATGTATTATTTTTTTGTTTTAAATTAATATAAAATTTTACCCTTTCAAAAAAAAAAATATTATTAGAAGAAATAATCTTCTTCTTTGAAAATATAAAATATTATTTATTGACAGCATGGAAGGATATTAGCAACCAATAATCATGAAAGGAAAGTAATTACTGATAGTGATTCCTCATTTGGACCCAAAATCCTGTAGGGACGAAATGTAAAATTTGTGCGTTTTACCCACAGCCAAAAACGTATAAAAGGCACTGAAACAACAAACTTTTTTGCAACTTGTTCCTAAGAAACATATACAACATTAGAAAATAATAAAGAATCGTAACCCAATTAAAAATTTCTCTATAAAAAGAGAGTCGTGATCAATAAAGTAAAATGAAAAGATTGTATATAAAAAGAAGTGCTGGTCTAAGAAAAGTGACTTCTCACTGGGATACATTAATTAACGGTAGTTAAACACTTCTCACTAATTTGTGTGCGCATATCGTGCAAATGTAGATTAAGGATTGTTTATACCGTTCCTCACTGTGGAAAGGATAATTGACGTAGAATATAGATTATACACCCTTAATCCTGTCCTCTATTATCTCAAAATAGGCATGGTTAATTACTTGATTGCAACTAATTCACTTTCATACACCTCATGGATCTCTACTACCATGAGCTGAGTATGAAAGAATAATAGTTGAACAAGAACAACAACTGTTATCTTCTATTTCCATGTATTCTCCTCCTATTCTCTCCTCCTTTTGTCACATCTTGGTGGATTCCAGAATAACCATCTGCTGGTCGATTTCAACCAATATTCTGTCTTCTTCATCCTCCAGTCTTCAAACCTGGAGTCTTTTTAAATAATCAAACATTGATTAGACTCACATCTAATCTCCACATTGACTATCAAGGTAAACTCTCCATCTGTTACTTACATCAGGTGTTATCAGAGTGTCACTCTTTCCAACGAGATCTGAGATTGAAAGAGCAATCAACACCATGTCGGATGGGGTAACTAACATGACCAAAGTTTGAGTTGCGCCATAGCGCGTAGAGCCGGCACTTGGGGACATAGCGGGAGATAGCGCGCTATCTCGCCTACATAGCGCCAAGTGTATTATTATTTTTTTTATATATATTCAGTATATTATAAAGTAATAGTGAATATCATACTTAACTAAAGAGTAGTGATCAAGTCTAATCATTAATTTTAGAATTCAAAATTAGGTTTAAAAAAATTCAAAAATCATCTAGGGTTTGCAAAAAAAAAAAAGAAGAGAAGAGAAGAGGAGATGAGAAAATCATGAATGGATAAATAGGGTGAAATGGGAAGAAGAAAAGAGAAATGGGGAGATATAGGCACATCGCGGGGAGATATCGCCAGCTACCTGCGCTATGGGCGATATCTCCCGCTATTTCGCGCGAGACTCAAACATGGAACATGACTTGAACAAATTCAGAAGATCACTATCGAATCAGACCAAGGTAATGAATGAGCAGTAGTTATGATGTAGGCCTTGAACGATTCCTATAAACGGAATTAAAAGGCTGGAATAAATCTGTCCAGAATTGCACCCAGAACGCAATTCAGCAGTGATTTTCGATTAGGGTTCAAGCTCCCTTGAGAATCGGTAGAAAATTGGTAGATTATCCTAATCCAAGGATAATCGGTAATTGGAAATGGAAAGAATAAAAGAATCGATGGAAATAAAGGAAGAATTAAGGAAAGAAATAAAAGAAAGAGTTCACGTTGAGAAATTACACTGATTTAAAAATAAAAAACTCAACTAGCCTCCACCTTTAGGGTCCACTCATATTTATACTCTACCATGAGAGTGTAAGCCATTTTATTGGGCTTGGTCCAATCGAGCCTATTATTAATGCAAGCACTTATAAGGGCTGCATCAGGCGACCCCTCTTGGAATACAATTGTTCTCAATTGGTTGTCTTCCTCTGCAGGTGGATAATATCTTCTTAAATCTGCCATATTGAAGGTTGATGACATGTTGAATTCTGGAGGTAGATGTAGATCTACTATAAAAGCATTGTCACTAATCTTTAGTAGCTTGCAAGGTCCAAAATTCCTGTCCTTCAGTTTAGAATAAGATCCTGCTGGATATCTGTATTTTTTTAAGTGAACCATTACCAAATTACCTTCATTGAAAGTCGGAAATCTTCTAGACCTATCAGCTCTTTCCTTGTAGAGATCATCGGCTTTGGTTATTGATTCTTCTACTTGCTTGTGTATTACTTTGCTGGATTCTATAATATCTTCTACCTTATTATTCACTGAAGGTGTGGAGGTAACATCCATTATATTGTTTGAAAGGTGGCCATAGGAAGCTACAAAAGGTGCACATCCCGTTGATCTATTTGGCATGCAATTAAAGGAAAATTCCGCTTGAGCTAAGTGTTGATCCCACTGTTTTGGTTGTTTCCCTGCAAGTGCTCTTAATAGATTTCCAAGTTATCTGTTGACTACTTCTGTTTGCCCATCAGATTATTGGTGACATGTATAGCTGAATTTCAGATTTGTGTCAAATCTCTTCAATAAAATTTTCCAAAAGGGAGATAAAATTTTTGTGTCCCTATCTGATACGATGCTACTTGGGATGCCATGAAGTCTTATAACCTCATTGAAGAACAATTTTGCAATGTGAGAAGCATCATTTGTTTTTTACAAGCATCATCTTCGAGAATCTATCGACTACTACAAAAGGTAGCCCAAGGACAAAATCCATAGTGATGTAGCCGATTTCTGATTGAAAATCGCTACAAGATAGATCTTCTGAATCCACAGAAGATGAAGAGAATACTCTGGAATCCACCAGATTTTACATCTTCCACCAATTTTAGCTGATTTTTCTCTAATAATCCGAAAATTGATTTTACATCTTTGATGTGGGCTTCTTTGCTTTTGCTAAATACTAAGATGTCATCAAAATACGCCATGACGCAGTTTCCCAACAATGATTTCAGTACCTCAGTCATCAATTTCATGAATGTTGATGGTGCATTGGATAATCCAAATGGCATCACCATCCATTCATACAAGCCTTGTCTGGTTTTAAAAGTTGTTTTCCAATGACCCCCCTCTCTAACTCTGATTTGGTGGTAGCCACTCTTTGGTGCATTTTAGAAAAAAATTTAGCTCCTGCCATGGCTTCCAACAGCTTATCCAGTCTTGGAATAGGGAATCTGTACTTCACCGTGATTTTGTTTATCGCCCTGATGTCCACACACATCCTCCACTCTTCATTCTTCTTTGGGACTAAGAGTGAAGGTATGGCACAAGGACTTAAACTCGTTCTGATCATACCGTCTACTAGTAGTTGTTCTACTTGATTCTGAAGAATTTCAGCCTCTTTAGGTCCTAATCTGTAGTAGGGCAGGTTAGGTAGAGATGCTCTCGGAATCAAGTCTATTCTGTAGTCAATTTCTCTCACAGGTGGTAGTGATACTACTGAATTATTTAAGGAGATAAGTGGAAACTTCTTTAGAATGTTGTACTTCCTTAGGTAGTTCTTTTTGCTCAGCCTCTTCTTTTTCCAGACTTTTTATTACTAGAGCCAACCCCATATCTTCATTTCTCAGTTCTTCAGAAAAATCAGACCTCTATTGTAGTAGGAAATTTGTGTTTATAGCCTTTTTGCAAGTCGACTCAGGAGGAAGTGGTAGTAGGGCAATCTTCCTACCATCAGCTTGAAAAACATAGGTGTTTAATTTCCCATGGTCAGTGGCATTTACATCATATTGCCACGGTCTGCCCAAAAGTATGTGTGTTGCATCACACTACTGTATCGTTGTACCTCTTGCCAATGGATAGTGGGACTTTGCACAAATATTTAATTTTTGCTCCCTCATTATTTTTGATCCATCCTATTGTATAATGTTTAGGGTGTTCCTCAAGGATGAGTTTTAACTTTTTTGCTGCCTTCTCAGATATTAGGTTGTCCGTACTCCCATTGTCTATTATTATCTGACAAACTTTCTCTTTAACTGTTCCTTTGGTGCGAAATAAATTTGTCCTTTGAATCTGGTCAGAAATTTTAGGAGTGTGAAAGGATCTATGGATCAAGCAAGATAGACTTGAACCTTCATCGGGGTCATACTCTTCTGTGGCCTCACTGGACTCATCTGAATTATTGCCATCTTCATTGTTTCTCAACCCATCACAAAATTTTAAAGATCCTCTCCTAGGGCAGTTATTAGCTTTGTGGCCCATTTCTTGGCATTTATAGCATCTTATTATGCTCCAAACTTGGTCTGTGGCCCCTGATTTTTTTTCATTCAGATCTATATTTTTCCCTTCAGGTGTTGGCAGAATTCCTTTGTCCTTGGAATAAATAGGTTTACTAGTTGAAGCTCCAGATGAAAATGATGAGTACTTGTTTGTTTGTCTCTCTAGTTGTTCGGAGATGCTTACAGTCTTCATAAGTGACATTGGGGACTGTAAATGACTTTTTCTTGAAGTGTTGATTTTAATCCCCCAATGTATCTCGCCATTTGTTGTTCTTCAGATTCATTAAGGTTGTTTCTTTCTCCCTTGTTTGCATTCAGATCCTATGGAACTCCTCTGTATAATCAGCTACTGATCTCTGTCTATGTTTGCATTTCTGAAATTTTGTAAAAAAAATGGTTTGAAATTCCACCGGAAGAAATCTTTGTTTCAACATTTTCTTCAACTTGTCCCAAGTTCTTATAGGTCTTTTTTGAAATTTAACCATATTCATGGTGGTCTGATCCCACCATGCAGCAGCTCCACTTTTAAATTTTAGTGCTACTAATTTCACTTTTTTCGAATCTGGAATTTCTATGCAGTCAAAAAATCTTTCTACTTCCGAAATCCAATATAAAAATTCCTCTATATGTAACTGTCCATTGAATTCAGGCAGTTCCATTCTTAATCTATAATTCCCAAATTTATTTCTTTGATTTCCTCCATTGTACCCTTCATACCTTTGTAATGCTCCTCCCTTCTTGGATAGTCTCGACGGCCCCTATTTCTTCTCTCGTACTGTATTAAATCTTCTTCATCCTCTGAAAATTCCTCCTCGGTCTGTCTATTAAAAAGTCCTCCCTGTCTGAAATTTTCTTCCTGTCTGAAATTGTCTAGCTGCCTGAAATTTTCCCCCTGCCGGATCTGTTCTTCCAAGCGATCCCTAGCTGTGGGTGGGTTTCTTCTTCTGAAATTTAATGTCGGTTCTGCCTGTCCATTCACTGCCGGATCTTCTCCTCCATGCGGCTGAATAGGTTGCAAATTCTATTGCATTGTTTGGAAGCCGTCCCTAACAAAGGTTGTCAAATCGGTCAGGGCTCTTGCCAACCTCTCAAACTCTTCACGTATGATGTTCTCGGCCATCTGCAGATCGTAAATCCCTCCTAGTTCTGATACCACTTGATGTAGGCCTTCAACGATTCTTAAAAACGGAATTAAAAGGTTGGAATAAATCCGTCCAGAATTGCACCCAGACCGCAATTCAGCAGTGATTCTCGATTAGGGTTCAAGCTCCCTTGAGGATCGGTAGAAAATTGGTAGATTATCCTAATCCAAGGATAATCGGTAATTGGAAATGGAAAGAATAAAAGAATCGATGGAAATAAAGGAAGAATTAAGGAAAGAAGTAAAAGAAAGAGTTTACGTTGAGAAATTACCTTGATTTAAAAATAAAAAACTCAACTAGCCTCCACCTTTAGGGTCCACTCATATTTATACTCTCATGGTTTAAGAGTAGAAAGTCTACCATGAAAGTCTAAGCCATTTTATTGGGCTTGGTCCAAGAATCGAGCCTATTATTAATGCAAGCACTTATTTATAAGAGCTGCATTAGCATTTTTTAGGTCTTGTACCTGACTGACATATTTGAACGACTTATGAGCATGAGATGTGTAGTCTTGTCCAAGCTTGTCAGACATGGAAGTGTTATTGTATAAAGGGAATTCATTGTCTATATAAACCATTTGGTATTGTGATACATTCAAGTAGATTACAACATGACTAAAACCTAGTTTCTACTAGGTAATTAATACCAATACTAAACGCCTTGCTCTGAAGTGTGCAACAAACTAAGAAAATTTAAGAAAAGAGGTAAATGAAGAAATAGACAAAAAAGGAATACCTATTGAATCAAAAGTGAACTCCCTTTCTACTATTATTCCATTTATACCCGTCTCATTGACGTGGACACTCATTAGACGAGTTGTGACAGAATTAGAGATTTTTAATCGTACTCTTTCCTGAGCAGAGGGCATATTTAGTGCCACTAGACCGGGCATGTTCTACACCATATTACGTAAATAGAAAGCATGCACTCTTGTTGCATACCAAAAATGCTTTGCTTTCACAAAGCTAAAGAATCTCTCTGACAGGTTCTCAATATATAGCTCAATGATTTTCATCCTTATTTTTTCTCCATCCATGATTTTCACTTTCGCGACATCTCAAATCGGATTATATGTGTCTATGATGATATAGTGTATTGGTCTAGTACGCATCAAGGCGACCAAATTATTGAGGTTAATTATTTACTAGGAAGTTATAAGTGAGAAATGGAGACTGTTTGGATTCCATCCTTATTGGGCTAATTACTAAAGTTAGTCCATTAAGATAATTACTTATTATAAATACTCAATTTAGATCTGAAAAGGCAGCGATTGCAATTCTTATAATAGGTAAACAATCACCAATATACACATCACAATGGATGTATACAATTTTGGGTGGAACCACTATAAATCTTGTTGTTCTCTTGATTAGATTAGTCAGTTTTATTTTATGATTAGTTTCAAATCCGTGTGGATTAATCACTGTTCACGCAGTAGATTAGGCGATCACAGGCTGATCAGACCAGAGAAGCTGATCTGATGTTTAAGTGCCTACTGAGGGTACTTACACAAATTTCATCACAGTTTCATCTATGATAGACAAATAAATGTATTTTTTATATATTTAATTTAAAGATTTCAATATGTAAAAAAATTTTACCTTGAAAAGTCTTAATGGAGTATCATTTCTAGCATTAAAAATATAAACTTTGTTCAGATTGATAAGGTCAAAATATATATGTTTTCCGATTTGTTGTGCCAAATCACAATCTCGTATCACCTGCATACATTAAAGTTATTAAAAAAAAGGAGTCACTACAGTCTATATTAAGTAAATAATTTATGTTTTTTTAAATATAAAATATAAATCATTTTAAAATAAAAAACCAACCTTTATCGTAGTATAAAGATGAAAATCAGCCTTTTCTTTTTCCTTCTGTTCTTTCATGTCCCTTTCATTATTTAATTGAACCTGAGTGAGTCGTACTAGGCTATTTAACATCATATCATAAAGCAATATCTTAAGCATAGTATGAAATAAAAAATCTTACTCTAAGGTGTTGGCCTATGTCATTATCATCGATGTTACAAATAATCTTTTCCTTATCACTTTTACGGATATAAACAAGCATGTACGCATTTGAGGATTTTGTAACCTTTGAATTTGTACGGTTGGATCCAGAATTTCTTTGTGATAACTGTTAGAACCAAATGTATTTTTCAATTTAAAATTATAAAAACATAAGAAAATATTTAGAATGACATAATTACCTCTAGTTCTCCACCATATTGCTCTTCCAGTACCACATTTAACTCTACTCTTGTGACCCGTCCATCATCAAACTTAAACCTGAGCAAGAAATTCCATTTTACACAAAAGAATTGATAGTGAACACTGAACAATAATATTAAAGTAATAACATTAAATAAAACAAATTTAAAGGATATAAAATATCAAAAGTTACTAATAAAGTAACTTGGTATTTCTTTATTAGTGATTTTAAATATTTTATATCCTATAAATTTGTGTACAGTCCAGTGGAAAGTTTTTTTTGCAAACATTAAACTTTTTCATTAATAAAAATGAAAGGTAGTGCCCTGAATTAGAAAATAGATTTACACCCATCGACTCTCTCATATTTGTCTACGCCACTCAGTGATTAAGTAACTAAGTGTGTTGCCTCAGGAGGTTGGTTTCTCACACCTACATCATAGTTCCGGATGTGCGCGCATATGCGCCGATGCGCCTTGGAAGAGAGATGCGATTTATTTATTTATTTATCTTCCTTCATCTTTTTCTCCATCTCATTTCAGAGATTAGGGTTGTGTTTTTTTTAATTAATTTGTTATTTTTTTAGGGTTTTCGAAATGGCTGAATTTAATGAAAACAATGAATTTAATGAAAACAATGAGGGTGAACCCCAATCTGAACCTATAGATGTAAATTATTTGTTCTATAAACGGCTAAAGAAGACACAGGATCACCTATAGATCGTATTATGTATTTCAAGTTTGAACTAGTCTATGTGTTTTGAACTACTTTAACTATTTTGATATATTTTATGAAGTAGATATATTTTAGGTATATAAAAAATATATGAAAAACCTTTTTTATATATATTTACGAAAATACCACTGGCGCAAAAGCAAGTGAAAGCTCAAGTGCTTCAGGTGGTGGCGCATCGCGCAGAGGCGCATTCTGAACCTTGGTGTATACTGAAGAAGGTCTCACTTGGGCCGACGTGGAGACGGCAGCTGGAGCAACTGAGCACCCAGGGCCATTGACTAGGAGTGGTTAATCTAGACCATTTACTAGTCAAGTTCGTGATAACGACTATGAAGTTGAAAATTGTTAACGAGTATTAAAATTAGTAAAGGAAAGAAGTAAATGGAATTAATTATTCCATAATTAGTAACAACTGCATTAGTTGTATTTATGTTTTATTATTATTTCCTTCCCTGTAATGATCCACTACCATAATAAGGTAGTCGAGATCTTCTACTTTACAGCCTATATAAACTACAGGCTGGCTGATATAGAATTACGATTCTTTCCTACATTGAATTGCAAAACATTCAGTTACATACTTCAATATGGTATCATCGCCGGAACGCTCCTCCGATCTTCATTCTTCTGCTGCAGCAACTGTTGGAGAGAATTCGTCGCTATCTTCACACACGGTTGTGAAAACTAAGGGTCCTAAATGCATCGTGCTGACCGGTGACAACTACTACAGTTGGAAGGCCGCTTTTGTCGCAGCACTGAAAGGACTTCGTCTCGTCCCATATGTGGAGGGGAAGGTCACTCTGGTGACAGACTCCGACGAGGAGCAGCAGGATCAACTCATTATGAGTTGGATCTTGACGGCTGTTTTACCTTCGATTCGATCGAAGATAGCCTCCTTGTCCACGTCTGCACTTATGTGGCGCAAATTGGAGAGGTTACACGCTGTTGGTTCTGAAACCAGGGTGCTCAACCTACGACACAGGCTTCAGTCATTCCGCAAAGGATCTCTCAAGATGGGTGATTATCTTGACAAGATCACTCAAATGAATGATCGACTTGCAGTTGCTGGAGACATTCTCAAGGGTTCTCAATTAATCCTTCTAGCGTTAGGAGGTCTTGGATCGGATTATCAGTCGTTCAAGACTTCCATCACAACTCGTTTCGATCCTCTAATGATATTTGATGACTTCATGGATTTGGCCATCGATTTTAAAGAAACTTTGAAAGTGTTGACAGAGCAGTCCACAATTCCCCAAGTAAACATCGCGACCAAGTCTTCTGTCAAAGTTGAATCCTCTGGTAAGGCTGTTGGGGGCTGCCAGATCTGTGGCAAGAAATTCCACACTGCACTAAACTGTCACAATCGCTTGAATGTGACTAGATTTCCACCTCAACATAGCCGTCAGCTGTCTCCTCTGGGTCCTGGTCAAAAATCAGCTCCGGGCAGTGGTAAAGATACTCCTTCCTCAGTCAATTACATTGCCTCTAATCAGGCTATGAATGGGTGGTACCCTGACACAAGTTCGACTCATCATATATCTCTCAATGAAATTAATATTCTACATCCTCGTCCTACATCAGATCATGCTTCTGTTGCCACAGCTAGTGGTCAGACCATGAAAATTAAAAGATCTGGTGATTCTGTTGGGAGTTGTAATAATTCTAAATTTCTGTTGAAATATATGCTTATAATTCCTCAGGCAACCAAGAATTTGCTCTCTGTTAGAAAATTGTGTGCTGACAATAATGTAGATGTTATTTTTGATGCACAGAGGGTCAGGATCAGGGATCTAAGCACTAAGGAATTCTTGGCTCAAGGTGAAGTGGAAGGAGACCTATACAAGTTACCTCTTCAAATAAATACTCCTGTGGAGTCCTTACTGGTGGATGGAGCCTCTGCTGATTTCTGGCATTTTAGATTGGGACATTTGAACACTCGGGCAGTGGAGAAATTAATTAGGGATGGATTATTAAATTCCAATTGTAAGATGAGTAAAAATTGTAAGGCATGTATGGTGGGTAAAGCTCACGCTTCACCACATAAAACAAGCAATACAATCTATAAATCTCCTTTGGAATTAGTTTTTGCAGACATTTGGGGTCCATCTCCTATGGTTTCCTCTCAAGGTTACCAATATTATGTGAATTTCGTTGATGCTTTCAGTAATTTTAATTGGGTCTTCCCATCGGTCAGAAAGAGCGAGATAGAATCTATATTTGAAATATTTCGTAAGGTTGCTGAGCTACAAACAGGTTTTAAGCTTAAGAAGCTCCAAACAGACAATGCACTGGAGTTTAAAAAGCTTACCTCACATCTCACCAGTCTAGGAATTGATCACAAATTCTCTATCCCATATTCACACCAGCAGATGGGATCTGTTGAACGCAGACATCGTCATTTGATTGATACTTCAATCACAATTCTTGATCATGCTTCTATTCCAAATAAGTTCTGGGATTTTGTTGTTATGACTGCTTGTTTTCTATATAACAGGAATCCAACAAATACTCCCAGAGGCAAGTCACCACTTGAAGCTCTGTATGGACACTCTCCTGATTATCAGGCTTTGAGGGTGTTCGGCTGTAAGTGTTTTCCATGTTTAAGAGATTATAGGAAGGACAAGTTGTCTAATAAATCAATTCCATGCATATTCTTAGGATATCCACAAAAGCAGGTGGGATATCTCTGTTATGACTCAGTCTCTCACAAGGTTTTTCATTCAAGGGATGTTAAGTTCTTAGAGGATGACTTCTCGTTAAGCAAATTGCTTCTGGATCATCAGTTAACATCAGAACAAGTTTTATCAAAGGACCAA